>JAGFPH010004041.1:13033-25652 GCA_018207615.1 Philaenus spumarius | reverse complement strand
ACATGTTTGGGTGTTTTTAATTAGTTCTAATGTTTTCGTTGGTTCTCTAGTTAAATTCAACATCGTTTTTTACCATTCTAAGTTGTAAAAACATTTTGTTTAACAATTTATAATTAACGTGTACTAACATTTATATAAAAATCTAGACTACAATAACTTAAGCTCTAGGTTTTTATGACATATAACAATAGTTTTCCATTATGCTAATATATTACAAAAGTGTGGAAAAACCATACATAAAATTTACTTTTATTAAAAATTTCTTAAAAACCTAGAATAACCAAACTTAAACTCTACTTTTTGAGAATTATAACCAAGTTTTTTACCTTTATAATTTGTAATAAATGCATTAAAACAATAAATAAAATTCATTTGTATTAACTTGTATTTTAAAATGTAGTCTAACCTAACTCAATCTCTCTTTTTGTTTTCGTTTTTCAACATGCTAATCTGTCAAAATTTTATTGAAACAAAATATAATTAACTTTTACAAAAAAATACTTGAAAACCTAGCCTAACCTAGCTTAATTAAACTATGCTTTTTGTGAAATATAACCATCGTTTTTTGACTTCCTAAATTGTAATAAATGCATTAAAACAATAAATAAAATTATTTTTTAGTAACACTTATATAAAAACGTAGGCTATCTTTCCTTTTTGTTTTCATTTCGCTAATTTATTTAAAATTTATTAAAATAATATCAAATTCAATTTAAAACTATTACTTAAATATCAAGCATAAAATAATTTAAACTCTGTTTTTTGACTAGCTGATTTGTAACAAATACGTTAAAAAATTTAATCAAATAAATTTTTAGTAACAACTATATAATAGTCTAACCTTACTTAATCTTTCCTTTTTGTTTTCGTTCTCCAACATTCTAATTCGTCACACATTTATTAAAACAATGAAAAATTCACTTTTAATCAAATATTTAAACAAATACTTAGCCTATCCGAACTTAAACTCTACATTAGTTCACTGTAAGATAATTCAAAAGAATAACTTAAACTTAATTTATTTCTATACATTATATTTAGCATTATTTTTGTTCATGTTTTATATTTAGTTAGTAAACAAATAGTACGCCACAATAGTGTTACTACTCGATCAAGTGTATAAGACTCTTGAACATATAAAGTAGCCTAATCTTCATAAAGATAAATACAGCATGCCCTTGAGTTGATCAAAGTTTCAGAGTACTTGGTTTGTTAGCACTACTTTAATAAAAATGGTCGTCAGGTGATGCCATTTCAACAAAAAGTGGTATTCTAAAATTTCACATGTTTACATTTAAAAAAAATATATTTTAATTGGGAAATGTGCATGATGAGTTTTTGACGATTCTAGTACTATTCTGAATTTAAAGCTAATACGTTTTCTTTTAATGAGTCACCACAATCGGCGTTTGGTAAGAGGTATACGAATACATACCTTTTATGCACGCGTGTTATGGGATTATAATGGTAATTGAAGCTTATATGCGAAACAAGAGGGTTGAAGATTGGAAGCCAACACAGTTTCCGTTTAATTTCCTCTCCTTGTGAAGATAACACGATCGTTAATCTTCGTCTTCGTCACTTTATGGGAACAACACTAAGTCCTTCGCCTCAGTGTTGGATCTCCCTCAGGAGTTACTAAGGACAGGAGAGAGATAAACATTTGAATATGAACTTTTCTCTTGTATTTATTAGTTAACTAGCTGTAGTGTCCAACGTAGGGCATGTTTAAAATTAGCAAAACTTATCAAATTTAGAGTTTATTCATTTTGTGAAAGTGAAACGTAATTTTACCAAACGAAAATAGATATTTCGGTATCATATTTTGTACCCAGTAACATCAACAAAATTAATTTATATATTTTTCACGAGAAATAAGAGCAATTTAAAATTACAGTTTAAATTTTACTGGCGATAACCTACTTGAATATAATAATTATAACAACTAAATTATACTCATGTTTAATACATGATGTATGTTTGAATTATCAAAGTATACCACAAAATAAACTATCATAAAGGTGTAATATGAAATAAGTAAAACATAAATAAACTTAATTCTTGTCTGTTAATTGTGTGCAAAAACTTGTAAAGTAATACTTGCTTTAGCCTAACCTCAGCTTGGTACGACAGCTAAGTAAGTTAACTTGTGATAAAGTTAGCCTGAAATATAAGTTTGAATCGGAGATATAGATTTAACCCTCTGGTAAGGAAAATATCAAAGTCGAAACTTGTCTTTTTCACAGTATTCCGGAATGGCTCACAGCGAATGCGAAAGCAAGCAATAGTTTCAACCGATTATTTTAAAGATGAACGTTCGAGTTTGATTA
Source organism: Philaenus spumarius (assembly GCA_018207615.1). Taxonomy (NCBI): domain Eukaryota; kingdom Metazoa; phylum Arthropoda; class Insecta; order Hemiptera; family Aphrophoridae; genus Philaenus; species Philaenus spumarius. The sequence continues at coordinate 23,322 of JAGFPH010004041.1, read as the reverse complement.
GTTTCATATAAAGTCATATATTCTGTCAATATAGATTTGTCTACCTGATCAACTTTTTATGTCAGATATATTATAAACAAATTTGACCTATTTTAAATGTTATCTCAGTGTTATAATTTGAAATCCCGCGTAGAAAGAACTAAATAAATTTAATATTCATAAATTTCATGACATAAAATGTAGGTGTATTATATATTATTGTTTATATATTTTCTTTTGAATATTAAGGAGCGATGTTTTCGTAAAAAATATATATTTTTCATTTGAACTAAAATTTGCATAAGACTCCTGATTTAATATACGAATCAAATATTCTTAACAAATTACTACTAAGTTCTAATTGTTAAAGAAAGTCAGTGTTATACAGCACGACTTTAATAGGCTACATTTGTATTGTCCAATAAAATAGCAGCTACCCAGAAGCTTTATGCTCATCGTTTCTATAAAGGTACTTGACTAAGCCTTTTACTTAAGTCTGTTTAAGATGCACTTGGCATGTATGCCGTTTTACTGTATGATTCTAAAGCGCTTACGGAGTTGTAAAATTTAATTGTTCTGTTTTACCATGTGTTTTGCAGTGCACTTTAGAACTATCCAAATTAATTCTGCATTTCTATTAAAATGAATGTTCTAAACAAAACTATTAGAAGCCACTATTATAAAAAATATATTATAATAAACATTAAAAGGGATTCATTGTAAATCGTGTATGTTTGTTAAACGATTTAGCTAAACAACGATGTACCCGATTAAATAAATACTTTTACTGATAAGTGATTCATGTCTTTGCAGGTAAAATGGGCCAAATTTTGCCGTGTTTTTTTTAGTGCTTAAAAATTTGAAACTATTTTAGGAAACTGCTTTTCTTGAGTTATTTTTATTATTTACGATGGCTAAACGGTTAAAATGAATTAAAAAACAACCATAAATTACGAAATTCAGGTGAAGAAATGATTCGTTTTCGTTCTAAAACGATGTAAGTGGACTTATGAAGGAGGATCTGATAAAATAACATTTGATCACAGAATCTCACAACCAATAAGTTTATTTACCCAAACAAATCTCAACAACAACATCGCCATATTCAGTGATAATTATAATAATTGTAGCTCGTGCAACATTGAAACGGTTTTGAGTAAATAAACGTATTAATTGTTAGATCCTGTGTTCGAGTTGTATTATATCAGGAATGTCTTCTTACATGACAAGCTTTGTATTTATTTAGAGAGAGGATTGTAGACAATCAAAGATCTTCATAGAAGAACGTTATAAGGACAGGAGCAGTTAGTTGATAGGTATAACGGGCTTGAGGATAATCGAAGGTATTCAGAGAGCCATTGTGCAAGGTATTTACCAAACTAAGATCAGTGTGGGAAAGGGTACGGTCCCAACATAACACAGCGAGTAAGCACATTAAAGAGAGGGAAAGCTGAAGTACGCTCGTTGAGGTTTACAAAGAGGACGGGTAGGTTCAGTAGAAAGTCGACTGGAAATTGTAGATCTCTGGACTAGGGTTCTGTAAGAAAGTTCGAATACGGTCTACTACGGCACGACACTTATAATAGAATAATAATAATATTTTTGTTTTAATAATGTATAACTTACGCCTTGTAAAGCGTCAATGACAATCATTATTATTCATTTTTTTAAATTGAATTATAGACCTCTCTGTACCATCTACAGTTAACATTTATGCACAAAATAACAACAATAAATACTATGCATGTTTGTCAACTGAATTATTTACCACTCTGTACGTTCTACAGTAAACATTTATGCACAAAATAACAACAATCATTATTATACATATTTGTTAACTACCTTACAGACCACCCCTTGCTTTCTACACTAAACATAAATGCACAAAAAATAACAATAATTATTATACATATTTGTTAACTGAATTATGGACCTCTCTGTACTTTCTACAGTAAATAAGGAAGCACAAAATAACAACAATAATTATTATTCATATTTGTTAACTACCTTACAGACCACCCCATGTTTTCTACAGTAAACATAAATGCACAAATAACAATAATTAATATACATTTTTGTTAACTGAATTATGGACCACTCTGTACTTTCTACAGTAAATATGGAAGCACAAAATAACAACAATAATTATTACTATGCATGTTTGTTAAATACCTTACGGACCACTCCATTTTTTCTACAGCAAACGTTCATATAAAATAGCACACGTAACCCTTTATTGCTTAACATACAATTACCATACTTATGTATTCAATGCTTGCTTTATGTAAGAACAGTTTGTCGTCGTTTTGCCTTGTAAGTGCTTGTATATGCAAACAAGTTGTGTTATAATTCCTTTATTAAATATTTAACTTCCCATTATATATCTTGTGTCCATGTTGACTCGATTTAAAATGTAAATTTACTGTTTTTTATTGTCAAAGGTTTTATCTCTCCTCTTTACCTACCAAGTGTCGGCCGGAATTAGCCGAGTGTTCACGAAACATTTGCAAAATATTCATGTGTAAAACTATTGAATTATTCTACTTAAAGCCGAGGAATCTGCATTTGCTACGTAATTTGACTGAATTGCTATAGATGACCACATGCACAGAATGTAATGTATTTTGAATCTATTTATGGCAATGAAACATCGTACAATGTTCCGTACCGATTGATTCAAAAGTTTTCCTATAAACTATATAAGTACTTCTAAAACAATCAATGGAATTTTCACACAAATAGTACTTTCAAAATTCGGAAAAAATATTTCTTGAACAAAATATTTGTAAAAAATGTATCAACAATTGCTAAAGAGGTTTAGTTATTCTGAAATAAAAGCCATAGTAACATCATGGAATATTCATTTACCAAACAGTGTCACCCAAAATTCGTAAATACGTATTTTTTACATTTCGATCATACGAACAGACAGGTTTTAATGCTTGGTTTTATACTGATTGAGGGCCTTAAGTAGGGCTTGACTGACGGTTAGAATTAATAGTTGTCTGTTTAAGCAACCTTTCAACAATCCTAAATAAGCACAGGCAAAGTATCTAAGATTTCTGCTTGTAAGACTGTACAGTGTGTGCCAAGGCTTCACTGATGTTGTTTCGTTACATAAAATAAGTTTGTACATACAGTATACCGTCCCGTGGTATAATTTACCTTGGAAAGCCTACCGTGATTTCGAAAACTCTAGGTTTCCATCATCAGGCCTTACAAAAACAGTCAAATCACGCAATGATTTCGTCACATAAGTATAAAAACAATTAAAAAGCAACACACACACAAACGTTAACAGCACGTACATATTACATTGGCCAAAATATCGAGTGCGATACCGGTAACGGGCAAATTTAGACTGCGGAAATATGTATTGAGATTCCCTCCCCTATCTGTTATCTGTCGTGGCTGTACGATACGATGTTTGTTTATCAATGTTGGCTGTCCTGAATGCGATGTCGTAAATTAAATTTGATTTAAAAGATGGTTTTTCATTACGGACATTGATAGGATTAATTTTTACACCTTTATAGAAGTCGAAATTAAATTTTTTTCTTTACGATGCGGTGTATAAGCCTTAGCCCGAATTTCTGTCCTTCAATTAAACATCTGTGTACCAGATTATGGTTCCTAAGGCGAATCTTGGTATTTTCCCTTTACAAGTCTTCTCTATTTACAATTATAACTGAGAATTGTCTGCTAAAGATACACTCGGTGTCCATGATGATTGTAAGATGTCACGTCTAACATTTAGAATGTAATGCTTAAAGAATGCCCTTACTCCATTCGCTTATACTCGTTAGTCTGAAGCAAACTCCCTCACCGCCGGCTTTATATTAATGTCTAACTAAAAATACTAGTGTTACTCATTTTTCTGTCAACATCTAGCAAACGTTAAGTAATATTTCTAGCTAATGTATAACACATCTGTATATACATATAAAGATTTTATTTTAGCAAACTTCCGTTGCTTCTAACTATCGTTAGAGAAGTAAACCTTAGTAAAAAAATTTAAAAGACATTTCTTATAATATAGTGAATATTAAATTTTATGTTGTAAAAGGGTGCGAGTCTAATTCAATAGAAGAACTAAAAGCAAATTTCAAATATTCTGTTAGTTTTGAGAAAACATATTATAATAATTTAAATAATATGCTTTATATATATCACCACATTTTCATTTTTAACTAAAGAGGCAAATTATTTGTAATGTTGTCTCACATTCACAAATTCGCCTTCCTTGTCATTAGATAAAGTATTACATTCAAGGAATTTAAAAGATAAATATATTACGATCATCAGATTATTATAATTATTATATAATTTATTACGTTTTATAAATCTATGTCTGGCTGCGAAAAAGGAATTACTGTCTAGGGACGTGCGTGGCGTGGAGTAAACTGACGTTAATAAGGGAAACTCTAAACTATTGCGTTGCGGTGTTATCAAACACAAAGTTTCCTTATCACTTCTAGATGCTTTGTTGGTCTATTAATGTACGGAATTAAAATATTACATACATTCTAACAACTAATCAGTTTGAATATAAATAAATGTAATCTTTCTTCAATTTCCTTCGTTTTACTTTCAATCACGCTTACATCTTCAATGTAGTTTTGAAAATTTCCAGAATGTTTGTATAACATATACTGTGAGTGTTTTAATGGATGGAGTCCACTCGCTTATCACAATTATTTATTCACTTTAACATTGATCGTACAGGTAATAATGTATTTTAATTGGAATTAATTCACCCAGGTGAAATCTTTTGCCCATATGTTCTTATGATGTAGAACAATTGCACCAATTTCCTCCTCCTGAATTGGGGGGGGGGGGGGAAGGGGTAAAAAAAACGTTTATTTTCTTTATTGGGTAAATATATACTTTTTCAAACAAATAATAAATTATAAAGTTTTAGCAAGAAAATAGGGCCTACGCTTTTTAAGGCCCCATATAAACTTTTTAAAAGCTGTATACTGCAAGATATAAAAATAATAAAAAAAAACAACAAAAATTAAACGTCAAGTTAGAAAATTAAAACTTGGAACAAAGGCTCTTTTTAGCATAATAATGAAGGAAAAAAAATTCTACTATTCCGCCCCCTCCCAATGGGGGGGGGGGGGGGGTTGAAAAGAAAAATAGTGGGTTTTAAACAAAACAATTGGGATACAAAACAAGTGGTACATGAATTTTTTATAATATTTTAGAAATTGTAGTTTTTGGCATAAAATACATTTTGAGACCTTGAGCGTCTCTTTAGTGACATTATGGGGTTTAAAAACTCCGAAAACTTGTTTTTTGAAGAAAAACGCGTATAACAGGAAAGTGAGCATCATTTCTAATAGACATTAAATGTAAAAGTTGTTGCTTATATTCTTTTAAAAGAATGCTATAAACAATAGTATATACATTATTTTATTTTAATAACATAAAAGACGACATTCTTTTAAATTACGAGAGTTATATAGCACTTAGAAGAAAACCTTTTTTTGTACAATTTTACCCCACTCCCAATCACCTTCCAGAGGGGCTAAACGGGTAGGCTGTTCTAAATTTAAAAAACCTGTGGGAAAAATATCCCGTCTTCATGCATTAATTCTGCCTTAGTTAAGAAATCACTTATTATAGATCATATTAAACGTACTATGACATAAACTGTAAAATACATTTATATTTTTCCATCGGAGACCACGTAATATGCTATAAAACTTCCTTATGTTGAGGTTAATGAAATGAACCTACCTAAATGCAGAAGTTAAAAACAATTCACCTTGTTAAGATAACACTCGGAAAATGATTCAATAACTATATTGTAACTATGGTTGCATATTATCCAAGCGTTGAATAAAACACTAGCTCTTTTATAGATATTTTTTGTTATTTTCCAAAGCTTGCAAACTGTTATGAAAATAACTTTAATTGAAAACAAATACATTATGTTATTATATAACTGAGATAAAACAGCTGTTTAAAATTAGTTGACCATTTAAATGGTGTTAAATACTGCATAAACGAACTTCTGTTATAGTATCTACACTTATATATACTCGTATTTTTTTAATTGTTTAAGACATATATCTCGGCTCGACGTTTTACCAGCAATTTCTTTATATACGATTTATTATTGCATTATCTACCAAAGGTGATGTTAAAGTAAGTACGTCCCTTTACGATATAATATTGCTGTAAATTGTGAGCCATAACGACTTGTTAAGTGACGAACACATTAGCTGTAAATACCTTGGTCAAATTGATGAAATTGTGGATCACAGGAAAGACCGCAGGCTTGCAACGTCACGGTGATCAACTGCGTGCAACGAAACTACACACCACTGCAAGTGACCTACTGTAAAGCATAGCGCACATTGAAACAGGTTTGTCACACCTCACAAATCACAAGTGCACAGGTTCTAGTGCATATAAATGATTAAAATAATTGGGATAAAACTCAGTAGAGCCTTACACCTTACGCATTGCACAAGAAACAAACAGTTAACAAACATTCGTCAGTCAGTTTTTATATTCGTCATCATCATTTTTGCCTATATTGAATAATCGCTAGTTGCAAAAATTCTACGCTGATGGATTTTTATATATGGTAGGTGTGTAAACGATGGAGTATGCTTTAGGAGAATTAACATTATTGAACTGTTGATGGTCATGGGTGCATTGAATGTAGTTTTACTAATTATTGCGTCCCATGGCTACTAATATGGAGATTGAAAGCCATGGATAAATAATGTATAGGCAAGCCGCAAAGCGCACGTACTGTTAATGCTATACAAATTAATTAGGTTCTAAGTGAGTTTAGGTTTTTATATCACAAAATATGTTATTGTGAATGTAAAATTCGTTTACCAATTATGTATTGCAGGGTAACAGATTTTATTTAGCATCGTAACCGTTTCTATTTCGTAGCGTAACTGCTTCTATTTAGCAGCGTAACCGTTTCTATTTCGTAGCGTAGCAGCTTCTATTTATCAGCGTAACCGTTTCTATTTCGTAGCGTAACAGCTTCTATTCCGCCGCAACATGTTTAAAAACCTGAGAAGCCAAGGGGTACAAGTGGCAATTTTTGAATTATGGAGAAGTGCAGAAACTGGCTCTGCAACACTTTAAAATGTTTGCGGCCAAGGAATATAACTGTAAGTCTATCATTTGCTGGCATTTAGTAGCGAAAAAAATATGATCATGGTTTTACCTGGATTTTATTATGACAGTTCAACTTTAAAATGAGTTTGCTCAAAACTAACTTTACTACAGTTATACGCTTGGCTTCTCAGCCCTACAAATGTCTTCAGTAATGTAATGAGTATTGTCAGTGAACTTTTTGTGACTACTTCAAATTTACTATGTGACTTTTTTGTGTTTTTGTGAGTGTTTGTGTGTGTTAAGTGTGCTTGTGTTATTTTATATACGTATAATCTGAGTAAAAATATTTAGTCTTTACTACGAAGAACTATTTAGAACTACAATGTCCACAAACATCTGCACTTGTGCTTCCAAAACCCACGTCTCCGAAACTCTGACATCATAAACATCGAGGAAAACTTAACATAGACACAACGTCTGATTGTAAACCGTATGTATCCTACTCCTGGCTTTTCCATATTTTATTCCACCCTATCTTCCACTTAAGATTTTTAGGGGCTCAGTGAGGACGTTAAGGAAACAAATATCACCTGCCATTCCCCAGGCGTGCTCGAACACAAAGACAGTAATTGACACCAGACTCCGGGTAGGCTTCACATTTGTCCCTTAATCAAGTCCCTAGAGGAAAAATGGTTATTTATCAAAACTTTCGATGAAACCATCTCTCGTGTGTCGCTTCTTCTTTCTGGCATACAATGATAAAATCTGAGTTGTTTTTTCTTATCGATTACGTAGTGATAAATTGCATTTATTTATTGCAGAAACATCACAAGGTGCATAGCAACGTCATTACAATAATAACAGCTTAGTACTATAATACAGTTCAACAGTTCAAACAATACTGACATAAACCCAACAATAGCAAATACAACACCTAAAAATCAATTGTACAATAATAAACTCGAAAACAATAATGACAATGGTATAAACTAACAGTTTACACTAACAGTTTAAAACTAACAAATACACAAACAAGACCAATTCAACACCATTTACATGCAATTTGTATGTTCAATTCACTCTCTTCTACAATTCCATTTTTATTTTTGGTCTGGTCTATCTTTTGTCAATAAAATGGCCAAAATCAAAAACTCATTGCTCTTATAGGTGACCATCTCTAACAATTCCTTTTTTATAGTAACATTAAAGGATTTTAGGTTTAATTTCTTTATTTTATAGGAAAATCTGTTGTAATATTTGATGGCATTACTTTCAAAACTCTTTCAGAATAATTACCCTTAATGTTTAAACCTTTCCTTGTCCAGTGCTCATTAGCAGAGGCATTCAGTACAACTATGTTTCGAACAAATTCAATGGCAAATTGTATGCAATTATTTTTATGCTGAAGACAGAACAAAGTGATCTCGTGCATTATAACATTACCGATTTTTTTTATCGTCTAAACTTAAAAATCCCAAAAATCTAAACTAATTTGTTTTAGGTGAATTAAAAAAAAAATCAAATTATTAAATTTGCTTATTGTATTTAAAAATTACTTGTATTTTTTAGCAAAACGTTTTAATGCTACTTTCAAGCTGTTAATGTCGGTCGTATTTGTTGTTTGGACTTAAATATAATTGTTACCTGAGCGCAATGCGTAAGGCTGTATTCTTCGCATGATTATATTATATTTTCAATGAAATAAACAATGACTTTAAACTTATTCAACTTGAAATTAATTGGTTTTAATTGCAGCGTACTGTAGTAACCGCTTAAGTAACCCTTGATGCACTTTTTGGGTAAAAATATCGTAATTATTTTTATTGCATAAATTTATTCCCTGGTTTATGCTGATTAAAAATATGTATACTTTAATATACATATCTTAACATTTTATTTATTAAAACACATTGTTTGTAAAGGTTTCCATTACTTTTTTGCAAAATTTAAAGCATGTTCCCAAACTCCATTTAACAGTGCTAATCATACAAATTTACAGTATCTTTTTTCATACATATAAACTCATAAAAAAAAAAGAAAACAGAGTGAAGAGGAGGCTACTTGAGATACAGAAAGAAGATAAACAAGATGAGAACTACTCATCAGGACAGTTAGTTTTAAGTAATTGTAAGTAAAGTTCAACTTAAATGCCTGATTTCCGTAACCTTGTTTTGCAACACTTAGGTACAATTATCTTCTAAACCATCAATCCAAAATACCTGAATTTTTTTTCTGATCGTTGGTTGCTATAGTATTAACAAAGCGTACTAGGATTTTTAAAATATATAAAAATGCAATAAAAAAACATACAATATTTTTTTAAATACAAAATTGTTTTGTTACATGTTAGTTTTTCTTATTTTTTCCTTGAAACTAGTACATTTTATGTGATATATAAGCAACAATATATGTTTCAAATTTCAGGACAATAGGTCAAATAGTTTTCAAGTTATTGGTAAGTAACTAACTGGTGAATTCCCCAATAGCATTGAGCTGGAAAAGTGCACTTCCCCCCTTAATCAGCACCGGTCAGTTGGCCTACTTGAGTTAAAGCTTAGTATAAAGTGTAAATTTGTGTGTTTTAAACAAAGAATATGAAAAACATAGTTTATGGTAGAAACATAAATTGACTGATTCATTGTGATACATTATTAAAACGTATATCATAAATCGAATCAAACGAGCACCAACACACCGTATTTTACGATTTTTTTTTATATAAGTTACTACTAAATTAGTATTTTCACATAATTTCAACAGCCATAAACACTCGTTCAGATACTCTAGTAGTTTAACGTTGTTAATAAAGTTATATATATATATACATAATAAATGTATATTATATTTGATATAATCACTTGAATACCTAAATAACAAATGTTTGGTTTATTTCGTGCTTGAGACTATTTTCCTCTATTATAAATACGTAACAAGGCATACATCATTACTATATTTTATGGAGAAGATCGATTCGAGTTTGTCGAATGACTAAAAATATACATAACAGCCCAATTAGTCTGAGTATAATCTATATTAATTATAAAAGCGAAATACCACTCACTCACTCACTGACTGACTCACTCACAAAAACTACCGAACGGATTGGAATGCAATTTGGTATGTAGCTTCCTCTAGGGCCGTAGGTTCTCACTAAGAAAGGGTTTGAAAAAATTCGAAATTTTAGGGGGTTTGGGGGGGGATCAAAGTTATTAAAA
>JAGFPH010004040.1:101157-122390 GCA_018207615.1 Philaenus spumarius | reverse complement strand
AAACCGCCCTAAAATTTCGAATTTCTTTTAACCCTTTCTTAGCGAGGGTTTAAATTAGCTGGGGGTGGTAGAAAAGATATTTAAATCACTTTGTAACATCCGCGTTAATTTAGGATGTAACAAACTGGTTCAAATAGAGTTTGTAATTTTAAATATATAGGCCTAATTAGTATACGATATTGTTTAGTATTTAAATATGCAATTATATATCAAAATAAAGCTACGAATGTGATATTTTAATGGCATTTAGTTTAATTCAGATTGTTTGTTTAGTTTTCAATATAATATGTTTAAACCCGTGTATGTTTATGGTTATGCATGGTGTCAAATAATTTGTTTGTTATCATTATTATTGATAGCGAAAATATATTTTGAAAAGTATTAAAAAATTCATAGTTATGATATATTTTATATAAACAATATTTTAAACAGCATATCTCTAAGTAGGCCTATATAGATAGGTATTTAATAACCAATGTTTGAGTTGAATTATAATTCTGTAAGCATTTTTCGTTGATTTTTCCTTGTGTTTGTTTATAGTTTTTCAATCTAACCTTAAAAAGCTGTTAGTTTTGAAGAGTATTAAAGTGATTATAAATTTGCTAATTAATGTTGCTATGGTAATGATTGTAAACAAACATAACGTGTTGCTAAGCTTTTTATACGAACAGCTGTTTTTTTAAGCTATGATTTTGAGTTCATACAGTAAAGGCGGTTGAGTTTCTTCCAAATTTGAAACTTTTTCGGGAAACTCTTCAAATTTTTCTTTACGTATAAACCTTCTATGAACTACTGCAAACATTTTAAGACCAAAATTAGCCAAATCGGTCCAGCCGTTCTCGAGTTTTAGCGAGACTAATGAACAGCAATTCATTTATATATATATATAGATAACTATGAATTTACTGTCGATAAAAAAGGTTTTACTATAAAAAAATTGCACCTCTAGATTCCCTAGAGTGTATATGTAATCCCATGAAAGATTGTATATTTTCCGTTCACCCAATAGTCGTGTAGGGTGATGATTTTAAGAAGCTTGTCACTGGCGAAATCGAATCGCTGTAGAGATGCCGGGCGCTTCGGTGGCAGTGACGTCATAGCCACCAACGACCTGCGCGTGACACATACCGTCTTGTTCTAGTTACCGTGCTTACTGGATTGTTCCCGTTGCCATTATTTAAAAATACATACATATATAAACTCATAACATTTCACAAAAACTCTGTATACATTTTGTTTTTATTTTCTTCGTGTAGTAGAGCCCACTGTAACGACGCGTACTGTCACTGCTGTCTACATATATTGGAGGTAGTAGGGAGGGGGTTCTTATCTATACTGGTTATTATTGTATCGTAAATTAAATCCGAGTCTAATTTAGTCTTTCGTTCACCCGATGAATTGATTTTGCTTTTAGATTGTTTATATATTACGAATTCTTCTAATGCGTTCATTAATTTCCCCTTTTTACAATGATGCAGTACTTTTTAACGATTTTACGATGACGTAGTATTTATGATCGGTCTGTTTTAACCCTTTGTTGCCCGACGGTACTTTTAAATACCACCCAATTTAACTGCCTTTATAAAAGGTAACAGTGGCTTTATATACAAGTTGAGCCATGGAGGTACTTTAGAGTACCATTGCAGGTCTGTAAAACATCAGGTCTACACCTAGTTTCAACAAATGCCACCAGAAAGCAGGACTTGCTTGTCTAGTGCTTGCTTTCAATTGACAATTTATATGGTGTGATTTCCCCAATTTTTTTAAACATGTTCTAGTCTTTCATTTGTCAGTATTTTGTATTAAAAGTTTAGCATATTGCTTTAAATTAATTACTTAACTTAATAAGAACTGATCTAAGTTATTGTTATAAACCTCTCACACATACAAATTAGACAGATTAAAACTTCCTATTAGAGCAACCAAGCAAACTTCCTATAACCGCTCCTAGATGGTGCTGACAAACTATCTTTTACTTTACACGGAATATTTATACCGATAGTAAAGTAACTGAAGTTTTGTTAATTTGTCATTTTTCTTTCATGAAGCCGTAGTCTAGTGGTAACGAAGCGTATTTCTGATCACAAGATGCCGAGTTCGAATCTAGGCTAGGGAGACCAGATATCTAATCATATCTGTGGTTTGAGGGTAGGAGGGCGGAAGTAAAGCAAACGGTGGTTGGCTCGCTTCCAAGCTGACGGGATATGACTAGATATCTGGTCTCCGGGTGGGGCTGTTTTTCGTAATTTTACTAAGGTATTTATATATGTATATATAAAAATATATATATAATTACTAAAAAAATATAAAAATATTTTTTACCTTAGTTAACCTTAGTTAATCACAAAAATAAAGAAATATATAGTTTTTCCAAATTTTATCACTTCTTGGTCCTCAAAGAGTTAAATGCCCTGTAAATTTAGATTCGAACTTCACTGGGTTAGCCGTCTGTGAAGTTTTGGCATGTGCTTTCTAAATCGTTTTGTTTTTAAAAAAACCCGCCTGCTATATATTTTTTCGTACAAACAGAGCATAAAAGTTCATGACCCCTTACTTTCGAATTTATCGTCATGGGTTTTCTATATTTAAGGCCACTCCAAATGGGGGAAAAAAATTGTTGATTGATTTTTAGTATTTTATGATTTTTTATTCTCCTGTCCTTCCTCTTTCCAAAAATATACAACATGATATGGTTATAATTATCTTTATGTCCGAAAAAAATTAATAATGTGCCGTTTTCCTGTTTTTTTTTTTTTTTTTTAGTAAATATAAATACCTTAGTAAAATCATGCAAAACAGCCACAGCCGGAGACCAGAGCTAGCCAACCACCGTTTGCTTGCTATACTGTCTATTATATTTTATCGTAAATTTAATTCTAGTCTAATTTTAGTTTTTCGTTCAACAATAAATTGATTTTGCCTTTAGATTGTTTAAATACTTCAAATTCTTCTAATGCGTTCATTAATTTCCCCTTTTTACAACGATGCAGTACTTTTTAACGATTTTACGATGACGGAGTACTCAAGATCGATCTGTTTTAAATGCCCTGTAAATTTAGATTCAATTTTACTGGGCTAGCCGACTGTGAAGTTTTGGCTTGTGCTTTCTAAATCGTTTTTTGAAAAACCTGTCTCCTATATATTTTTTCGAACAAACAGAGCATAAAAGTTCATGACCCCGTACTTTCGAATTTATCGTCGTGGGTTTTCTATATTTAAGGCGCTATGCAGATTATTTTTAGTTTTATATGCAGTGGTGTAACACTGTGTTTTAAAAAATATGTTCCAGAGAACACGTTCCAAATCTTTTTCAAGATCTAGAACAACGTATTTTTTTTTCTTTGTTTCTCTTGGTATTATTTTGGTGATTGTTTTCCTGTTGTTTATATAATCTGACAACCAAATATAAGTCGTATTCATTTTTAAAATGTGTTTTATTATATTTAATTCTTCTTGGAAATCAATAGAATTCACAGCTAGGTTTCACAATCTATGCATGAGGATATTTCAAGCTGCTAGTTTGTGAATTATCGGATGTTTTGCTGTAGCCCGGATGGTGTGATCTGTTTGTGTGGGTTTCCTGTAAATCTCGAACTGGTGTTTCTCATTTTATCTTGCCTATGGTAAGGTAGAGATAATTGATACTATTTTTTGTTCCTATGACAGTTGTGAATTTCAAACTTGGGTGTATGTTATAAGTATGCGCAAAGGTGTGGATATGTCTTTATGTGCAATGGTATACAAGTAATATGTCGTCTACATATCTATGATAATATCCAATATTTCTGAGATATTAGTTTTTATCAGTCATTATATTATTAAAATTGTTTTCGACATGATTTAGTAATATTTCCGCCAAGACGCTCGATAGTGTGCTTCCTATATCTATGACGTCATTTTGGCTGTAACGTTCATTGTTAAACTTGAAATAGTTTTGTGATAAGCATACGTTCAGTAAATTGGATAATTGAGTAATTTGATTTTCTCCTAAACATTTGCTGTAATTTAATAGGTTTATTAGTATGGAATTTGTTTCTTTTAAAGGGATACTTGTGTAAAGATTCGTTATGTCAAATGATACTGGATTTGACCCGGTTTTATGTATCAATAGTCGGAATGGCGATAACAAATATGTATAGTAGTCTAAATTGATAAATTTGAGTTAATTTGAAAGTGTAAAATAGTATAGTTTTGAATAAATTACTGTATTTTATATGTTGGGGTAAAATATTTGACTTAAGTAGGCCTATGATTAAAATGTATTATCATTTGTCTCGTTTACAGACATTTATTTCAGGTTTTTGAGTAAAATGAGCTATTTGCATTTTAATTCATCTTTAATGCAAGACTTTTTCTATCATGACGCAACATTTTTGTTGCACTTTTAATTAAGACGAATAAATTAAAAATACAAATTCGCATGCACTATATATTCTTAGGGCTATACGGTACGGGGTGTTCAGTAATTGAGGGATCAAACTTTGGAAAATCATATCTAGAGAACGGTTTGATTAGTTGAGTTCAAACTTGGTATGAAGTTTATCCTAACAATGAGATATCTCAAGAAAAATAAACGATTATATTCAATCATGCATTTCAAAATTTTGAAAATTTCAAATCTAAATTACTCAAATTACTCTTATTTTGACAAATAGAACCATTTCCCGAAGTTTGATCCCGTAATTATTGGACACTCTGTATACGGGGGCTACTTCTTATAATGCAGCCTCTGAACATTTACCTTGTTGACAATCCATAAAGTCATGGACTAGGTTATGTATATATATATTTTTTCTAGGAAAGAACGAAGTATACAAAAAGGATTATAAAAATATTTACATTTTCAAAGACCTGCATTAGTTCTAATAGGAACATTAAACTTAATATTTTGTAATTATTACTAAAACTGGGGTAATTTTTTTTTAGGCGAAAAACCTGGGTGGTTATCATCGAATGAAAACTGGTGTAAAACTAAAATTTTATTGGACTGTAGTAATAATCCTTATAACTAGCTGACCAGTGCGAATATTTCGCAAGGCCTACATTTATCTGATTTAACACGTTGATTTAATAATGTTAATTAAGTTTATTTATTTACATTGGTTTATAAATAACAGTTTCCCTATACAATCTTACAGTGTAAACAATCTAACTAACAGCTGTCATGCTAGTCAAACAGATGGTTAATAGATGGCGCCTTGCATTAGGGACATACAAAGTATAATATAAAAGTTTTTTTAATCAATTTTTGTTATTAAAACATGAATTTTAAGCTCTTTGTCTATTTTTCCGGTGTAGCGGTTAAGGAAAGCTTTAAAATGATGCCTTATTCATGTAATTTGATGATGTATTAAGGAAGTTATGGCGTACCGACAAAAAAATGGTCTTGAGAAATAATATCCTTATAATACTTCACGTTTACTAAGCTAAATCCTAGATAACTTTTGTTGTTTGTAAAACGTATTTATTTTTTTTATAAAAAAAAAACACAAACAAATAATAGTCCATAATAAAACATTATGATACAAAAATCAATAATACGAAGTTTTCTTATGTAAGTTACATTAATCTATTTTTAGTTTAGAAGGGGTATTACAAGCAGCAGCAAGTATCAGCATGTAGTACTGTAAGCTGCGTGTATTGTAGGGTATAAATGTCGTGTGCTAAACTGATAGCATCATACTGACGAACATAAGATTATTTTGATATTTTCAACAAGCAGATAGCAGATCTATTATTGCGCATGCGTCTGATTCCCTTTGATATGTCTAACCAGCAAACTTAAATTTGAAGCGATACCAGCTGATGTGTGTAATACTTATGCTCCAACTTCAAATTATAGTTTTTCTGGTGCGTATCAAACTAATTCACCTACCCTACATTTATCATGGGGGCTTTCTAATGGGATTAACAAAATTGGGTAACAAAATAACCTATGCAGTTTTAATCCAATAAAAAGTTTAACCCTATTTATTTGCCGATTATCGGGCGTGAACATTGGTCGCACAGCAATGTTTTCTTCTCGAGGCGCAAAGTTGGGACGGCTCTAGTAATAAGTGCTTTTTCAGAAATTGTTTTATACATGTTAGCCGTTTAGAAAGTTATAGGAGAACTTGTGGGGCTTCCATCTTTCGTTTTTGGTGTTACAATAAAATTACCAGGACAACATGAATATAATAAATGCTACCAACGATACAGTATTTGAGGTTACGACATACGTTGTGCATCCAGACAAGTTTGCGGATCCTTGGGTTCGAATTGACATTGCATTCAAAATATACATCCATTCCTTCCCTAATGTTGGAGGCGTTGATGTTACTCCCCATCCTGACAGTGGCTGTAGGGGAATCTGCAACATTAAACATAAGATGTTTTAACCTTTATGTTCTGTACTAGAGAGATACAAATCAGTAAGATTTAGTAAAAAACAAAATATTTTGCCAATAAAGTTTAATTTAATATCACTGAAGTTATTCGTCTGACAACGTGGATGATGTGTTTAATGTACAAATCACTATATATTATATATACACTAGCTGAATACCCGTGCTTACCTACGGGGAATTGTTTTGCATCACTATGTTACATAACTGTAATATTTCTCCCTCATTTTCTTTCATCTAATATTTCACGAAAGTGAATTATTACATACATTTTCAATTAGTTTTGGTATGTTTTGTTCATTTTCTGCCCGTCAATCGTCTCCGTCAAGATATGTTTGCTGAATAATTTAAATCAATTAAAAAAAAAAAACGAATTCATAGTGAAGAGCGTCATCTTTTTCAACAGTTAAATCTACGTTGTTTTTATGAATACGTGCTTATTATTAATTTAATATTTAGTTAATATATCGCAGAAAAGTATAATATATTGTTCATGCTATATCATTTTAATAAAAAGAAACAATTTGTGATATAATCTGAGATTTTGTGACATTTTCTGAGATAATAAAAACATAAAGTCACCTTCCTTAACCTCCCTGTCAAATTGGCAAGACCTTAGTCTTGGTGGAAGACAGCATCTGTTTAATAACAATGGCTGCTTATCTGTAACTAAAAATGAATTTTATGACTAAATTTGGAATAAATTTTGAGTGGGAATGAGATGGTGGATCGATGAAATACACTGGGATTATTTACGAAAGTGTGTGGCGTTTAAGAATAGAGCTTGGGTTTTTGGATGCTTATGGTGGTTCGTAAACCAGACATAAGGGACGCTTTCTTCTGACCTGCGCAGGTGCGGGATCAGTGATGATCTGTTTTATGTGTGTGTGTGTTGAGACCCTTCGGCTCTGTGTTTGACTCTATGTGTTAATTTTAGGATGAAATCCTCGAGTGTGGGGATTTTGTGCCCTTGGGAGATGGTGACGCTCTTTACGTACCATGGGGAGTTGGTGATCCAACGGAGAGTTTTGTTCTGGAAGGAATCCAACTTTTTCTTACAAGAAACAGATAGCAAAGAGTACCAAGCTGGAGCTGCGTACGTAAGTACCTGTCTGATATATGTTTTGTACATGGACAATCTGATACGAAGTGGTAGGGGGCTCTTGCCGTGAATGACTGGAAGGAGTCTGCCACGGACGGATTTAGCCATTGACAGAGTTTGCTTGGCGTGATGGGACAGGTTTAATTTAGCGTCAAGCGTGATTCCAAGGTATCTGACTGCGGGTCCATGCTATGGGTGATTTATTTAGAGTTAATTGGACTTTAGGAAATCTACGTAGTGGAGAAAATTGGATGCATCAAATCAAAATCACTGCAGTTCTCCACTTCCTGAGCCACGGCTGTAGGGCATCCAACTGTTGTTGAATGACCGACGAACCGTATTCCAGGTTCAGAGTCCTGTAGTAGAACATAGCGTCATCAGCAAAGAGTCGCAGTGATACTTTGGGGATGACTGGAATATCGTTAGTGTTCCAAGGAAGGAACGGACCAAGAACCGAGCCTTGGGGAACTCCTGCCTCGATGGGTCTAGAAGTAGACAGTGTACCTTCGACAGCAACCTGGAACCATCTGTTGTCGAGGTATGAACTTATGAGATGTACCCATGGAGGAACTGGGCTGCGGGCTAGTTTGTAAAGCAGGCCTTCGTGCCATACTTTATCAAAAGCTTTTGATATGTCCAGGAAAACTGCAATTGATTGATTTTTATTATTGAAGCCATCGGAAAGGTCGTTGAGAACTTTTACAAGTTGGAGTGTTGTGGAATGTTCACTTCGAAAGCCAAATTGCTCGGGACGAATGACGTCTTTGAGATGCTGGCTTAACCTCCTATAGGCTATAGATTACATTATACAGTAGAACATCTTTAATTCGAACTAATTAGAATAAGAGGGGTTCGGACTATCGACTCGTTCGGATTACAGAACATATTGTGCTTTTCACATAACTTAACAGCTAAAACATGGGTAAAATGGATCATAAGTGTTACTGAAAAATGAGAAATACTTTGCAGTTTAAAATATTGTTTATTTGAATAAAATAGTAGACATACTATTTATAGTAAACGTAGCAAGGAACATATTACAGTAGAAACAATTCAAATCAAATTAAAAAAGCCACTACTTTTTTTCTGTATTAATAATATGCGTTTTTTTGCTGTTTTTTTATTTTTACTTCCCTACTATGGCGTTCGGATTAATGAAAGTGCGTATTACTGGGGATCGGATTAAAGAGGTTTTGCTGTAATTTACATTATACATTGAATTGTTATGTTTTATTTTGAAAGGTTTATTTTTTATTTATTTTTTTTATTCCAATTATAACTGAACATCAAATCGCGTTTGACTGTACTTACAATAAACATTTAGACTTAAAGAGTCTTCCAAAGCGCTGGCGGGAACAAGAGGGTTGTCTGCTCTGCAGGACAGTATCACCCCTTCATCAGTCTTGGCTATGGGGATACTAATGGTACTGGTAGACTGGTTACCACCATGACTGGCCTGGAACAGATACTTAAAGCTTCAAGCAACCTTAATAGAATACGTATAATTATATTAAAATTCACGAAAGGAACCAGTTTAATTGGAGCCAATATCTTCAGCAGTATTCTAGAGCTATTAATTCTCACTAATTAATAGTTACGTGAGAAGTCACGCCCAGTGGATTCCATCAGGTTTAGTAGATAATTAAAAAACATTTCTAAAAAGATAGTTTATTGAGTAAAACTTTATTTTGCATGTATTTTGTTACTCAAGTCAAGTTTTACATTGTATTTCATTAATATGTTTTACATTTTCTGTTGTTCAATAAGCGTTAGTTCAAAATATGGTTCTAAAATATACGAAGATGAACGAATGTTTCCGAATGCTAAAAGAATGGGTATCTCTTCTTTAAATTTGGAAAAATGAAAATATATTGATAATAAAAGGTTTTATTTAATATTCATTGTATAAACCCGAAGATTTCAAAGACTTTCTTATTCATTTCTATTCATCTTGGCTGTAACACAGAATATACTAAGACTAATATACCAATATACAGGGTGTCCCCGAACTCTCTGGACCCCTTTTCTGGATTTGTTCCTGGGATCGAGACAAACATATTTCACAATATAAACATGGGTCTACGGGGCTTGTTTTTTGGTCTGTCTGTCTGTATGTGTTTTTTACAAAATACTTAATATTTTTGGAAGTAGAAAAGATATTGAGCTCAAACTTTATATACCTATTTGGTGCGTAACCTCCTATCACTGTACGAAAAATTAGAAAATTATTTTAAATATTTTCAAAATGGTGGCTGTTTATAGTTTTTAATGTCAAATATCTCAAAAACCGCTAACTTTACAAAACAATTACAAGAGACGAAAACGTTTACTATTTTAATGACAAACACAATGGTTTTTTTATTTTGTCTGTAGTTCAAAGGATAACAGAGATATTGTAAAAAAAAGGAAAAATGTATTTCTTGGTGGTTGTCAACAATACTCAATTCGGACAGAATTTTGCCTTTTGGGTCAAATATCGCAACAATTACTGCAGTTACAAAACTGGGACCTATTTTGTTAAATTTATATACTAATTTTACGTAAATTAAATTCTTTTTCACACCTTAATTAACGTCCTACATATTTCAATAGCCATTCGTTTCTGTGAATAATTTAAAACACGGCTGTAACGAAACATTTCCGGACCTATGAATATATGAACTTTTTCATTATTTTTTGCTAGTAGAATCAGCTTAGGAAGTGCTCGGAACATAATGCAAATAACTGATTATTTTAGCTCATAATAACTTTAAAATATCTTGTTTCTAGAGTAATTCTGGGTATTGTTGACAACTACCAAGAAATACAATTTGTTTTGTCTCTTGTAATTTTTTTGTAAATTTAGCGGTTTTTGAGATATTTGACATTAAAAATTATAAACAGCCGCCATTTTGAAAATATTTAAAATAATGTTCTAATTTTTTGTACATTGATAAAAGGTTACGCAGTAAATAGGTATACAAAGTTTGAGCTCAATATCTTTTCTACTTTTAAAAATATTAAGTATTTTGTAAAAAACACCTACAGACAGACAGACGAAAAAATAAGCCCCGTAGACCCATGTTTATATTGTGAAATATGTTTGTCTCGATACCAGGAACATATGCACAAAAGGGTTCAGATATTTCGAGGACACCCTGTATATAAGACTTTCCTATTCATTTCTATTCGTCTTAACAACACAAACACAAATAATACTCACGTGAAGGGTCGCGCACGGTGGAAACGACCAGTTGGTAGAACGATTGCAGTACAGCTGCCAACTGAAGCTTCCGGAAAGAGTGCGGGTGTCATGTCTGAGTAGTGAAAGAGTTTGTGTGAAGGTATGAAAGGGTTGGTAGATTTTAAAATCTCCGTTCAGTTTTTATAAGTAAAATAGGAAAACACCGGTGAATTGGACCGTGACGCGACCTCTGAAGGATTAATTACCATAGCAATATACTTCAAACCATTTTATTACAGCTTTGATTTTGAACTTTGTTTTTTTGGTAATCGTATTTTTAAGAAATAAAATCTTAATAAACCTTAAAAAATAATTGTATAAGAATTGAGAATTTACAAAAGTATTATGTATAATGATTATTATTTGTAATAATTTGCGTAATTTGTTTGATCAAATATGGGTTAAATAATTATCTGACTTATATCTATACTAGTAGGGCAGGCACATTGATTGGCGAGCGAAGAATGCAGATCACCCAATAAATAAGTTTGTAAATAATAAATTACGTTATGAAGCTGTTTTAAATATGCGACTGTTAATGGGAAGACATTACTTTAATGCTGTTACGTTTTCTGAAAGAAAAGGTTTCATTCGAAAACATAAATGTTTTACACCAGCACTGCAACGAAGCACTGTTCTGATTTTCTCTTTGACGGAATTCTCGTGCTATTTCGCCTCAACGGACCTAATGAGTACTATTTTCTTTAGCGGTCGTATTATGTGAAAAATTGTGTTCCAGGAAGTTATTTATATTTTTAACTTTATATACAGAAATTATTTATAAATTTCTTACAGTTTCAATCGGGTTTTTTATTAAGAATTGGTAATATTATCGAAATAAAGCGATGAATAGTATTCAAGATACATCCAAAATTACTTTAGTTCATTTTTTTTTAATCTAGAGTGTTATATGCGAACAGTTTAATTTACAAAACATATCATTTTTAGATAAAATCTACGAAATTGCATTTTATTTTCATACTAACACTGAAAGGATAATACAGTATTTGGAAGCATTCACCTCCTACACTGATCAGGGCCTCCAATGTAAACTTTATTCCTGCCATGTTCTGTAAGTGTTTACTGTAATTTTTAGTTAAACAAAATAATTCTTTCAGAACTTAACACTTTTGAGACGGCTGGCAGTAAGAAATCAGTTAGGACCAAACTTAAACCATACTAGCAGCTGAGGTTCATTCAAATTTGTTTACCTTTTCAATTTTTTACACAACTATTGTTTTAATGAATAATTTAAAAACATACGTACAATAAATAATATGTATAAACGTAGGTAAATTGGTAAATAAAACCAATATTACCAAGTTTAAAAAAGTCCATAAAGGGCTATATAAAAGAGATGAACACATTTTTTTTGTATAAAGAACGTGTAATAAGAACTAAAAAGAATACAAACCTAAAACCATTAAATAAACTATGATTAAAACAAGATAGTACATGAGAGTATCACGAGAAAAGCCTACAAATAAAACTAGGTCCACACAAATCTAATCACAGGAATCACCTTCCTCCTGACTAAACAAACTTTTGTACAGAAAGCAGTTTTAAATAAAAACCTTAATTCAAATAATGATTTACAACTATCTAGTAGGAAGTTTTCAGTTGCCCTAAAAATAAAAATATTAATCGTTTTTAATATTAATTGTCATTACTTTTATTATATACAAACTTTGTCCAATTTTTCATTACAATTATAATATCTGTCTTATTATATAAAATCTTATTTTATTTATATTTCACATAGTTGTCTGTAAAAGGTGACATACAATAATATGTATATAAATATTTTATGCAAGTAGGTAAGATTACAAGATACAGTAAGTGAAAATAAACTTAAGTATTTGTAACCTTTTCAGTTAAATGTAGCTAAGAAGTAATTTGTGAAACTAGTTTTCATGGAATTAATTGTACCACCAAGTAAGACTTGAGGAAAATTAGAAGGGAGGACACGCCCCTTAAACCAAACACATTCTTAGTTTGAGGCTACTGTATAACCATACTCACAATGACCGTGGTAGAGTAGTGCAGTAGTTTCCCCGCTTTCCACCAGGTGATGGTAGCCGGAGGTCTGGACCCTATGCTCTGACAAGTGAGTTCGTATTCCTTACCCGCGCTTAAAGGCAAATTCTCTCCGAGGATTTCTACTTCCAAAGGTCCAACTGTTAAAAAAGGGCATTCAAATTTAATATGTATACATTTTCAAGTTATTAACTAAATGCAACAAACTATTCAAGTTAAAGATAATAGGAGCAAACCTAACTTTAATAAACATTTATATTTTAAAGTGTAGATAAGTGACGCTTAATGCCAAAAATCTTAGATGTACATCACGGTCTACGTCATATGTTTTACAATTATAATTTAGTTAGTTCAAATTATTTTTTTTTTTTATTATTTAGATTAACTTCTTGTGTGGTGTTTTCTTGTTCGCTTTAGCCATATAGTTTCAATTTTATCATACTTTCCAAAACGTTCTGCTTCATTTTTAAATTGTTTCATTTTCAGCTATTCATACATGTTTTGTTCTTAAGATTTGGTGAGTATATTTAGACAACAATTACTACATAATATTCAGAGACTATACTACAGTATATGATAAATTAGTACTCACGCAAAACCTCAATGGCCAGTTGCATTACTAAAGGAAGCAGTAGATGGCTGTTTGTAGCTCGACATTCTATCTTGGAATTGAGATGTCTTCTGCCGATGTTGTCCAGTGTGAAGATATTTCTCACCTTACTGTCTGAGATAATTTCATCAGTATCGTCAGCCATGATGCCGTCACTCCACCACGTGACCCGCGGTAACGGAAACCCTGAAACACTTTAACGTTAGAAGAATTCATTATTCACAACAAGAATATTATAAGTATTGGTATAGCAATGGTTACATTAAATACAAGAGCAATTGTGACAGGTTGAGTTAAGGATCTGCAGAAGTAAAGCGAAATTTATAAACCACTACCAAATAAATCGAATATTTCCACGGAAATTTTAAATGTAACTTGCCAAATATTCGCACAAACGTTTATTAGCAAAATATTTTATTGAAGTGATAACTTCAATTAGTCCATTGGGCACTTTCGCTTGTTTCTGAAATCTCGCGTCACGAACTTTTTGCGTATACACAAGTCAGAGCGTGGAGAGGGAATAGGCTATACATAGTATATATAGACAATTAAGCGCATGCTTCCGTGTTAAAATATAGCTAGTAACGTTTCAAACGTAATCCTGAAGGCAATTCGCCCGGAATCGTGCTCTTTCTTACCGCGACCGGTATAAAATATTAAAATGTATATAAACTTCGCGCTATTACAGACTAGGAACGTTTTAACTGGTTACTCAAATGCCTTGTAATAGTACCGCTTCGCAGCAACTTGGCTAAGATCAAAGTGTATTATCTGATTTACCAGCTTAATGTGTGAGTATATTGTGAATCACCGAGTGTTTTAAGGGTCTTCTGCTTTAAATATTAGATATTGTGATAGTGCAGTCATCGAAGAACGTTGTTGTGTGCTGCCACCTGCGATTACTCAGAACTACTAGCCCATTGACTGTTTACTCATCGCCACTTCGAGTATATTGTACATCGGTGAGGGTTTTAACGGTTTTTATTTGGCCGTTTGAATACTTTTAGTATCATTTGAATAATTTAACAGTTAATTTGAATAAGTCCAAAATAAAATTTAAAATCATTGCCTTATTTTTTAGTAGTACTAAAATTACTGTTATAAATATTTCGTCACCTCTTTTCACGTGATTTACTATATGCATAGAAAGTGACACATTATATAGATAAGAGTGTTGAATTTTCTTTGTTGGATTCGTTAATACAGAAAGTCGGTAAGTACATTTACGGTTACAATTATGTTTATTATTATTTGAGGATTTTTCCATAAAGTTTCTATAACTTTTTTAAATGGAAAATGTATAACCTTTGATTACACAATCTGATAGACAGAAAGGAAATCATATTACTTTTTGAAAAATTTAAACTTTTTACGATAATAAAATTACCAATTTTAAATAATAACATTTTTAAATTTTGAAAGTTTCTACAATTCCTTATAATCTTTCTTATAAAACATATAAAAAATGTTTAGTCAAAGTTAAAGGCTTTGCTTTATTTTGAATTAAACAAATGGAATATGCTCAATTTTTAAATTGATTATTTATGATTTGATATAATTAGATTACATACACGCTTGAAATGGAATAAAAATGTGTAATGTTTAATGTGAGAAAATATATTAATTTTTTTTTAACGTCCTGCTGTTATGCACATAAGGCTAATGAAGACGGGTAATGTATGTTTAAAAATATATTAAACATAATGTTTTGCAGATTTACTGATAACTGAAAATATACTTAAATTACTTCCTTACAATTTTTAGGAGTTAAGAATAATTTGTTATTTAAATAAATAACTATGCAATTTTAAAATATGATATAATATTTTTTGACAGTATATTGACTTGTGTAATAGGTTGTCCCTTATTCTCCTCTAATATTAATACCGATCAAAATATAAATCGGTCATAGAAGTTATCTCTTCCAACCTGTGGTCTTAAGCACACCCAATTTTTGTTTGTTTTGCTCCTTATATTTTTACATTTTTGTACAAATCATAATTAATTATTGTACATAACTTATAAACTGAAAAACACAGAACAATTATATTTATTTGCACAAAAATTAAATATTATTTATAACATAAGGAAACAATTGAAGAAAATCGAGGTTTTAAATTTAAAGCATCAATACAAAAATTTAGAACGTATGAGTTACTAAGACACAAAGAATGTCAGTAGTCTATTCTAGTTCCACCATTTTAGTGCGACGCGTGTTTCGTTTATTTTGTTTCAAATGAATGCCATATTTTCATTATATTTCATACATATTTTAGCATTTTATTATTGTGTTGTTTTTAAATTTGTATAATAATTAGTACGATGCAAATACCAGGTGATCCAAGAAGAAGTCATTAATTTTGAATTAATATGCTAGCATATGGGACACTCTACAATCTTGAAACTTTACTGTTGTATTACATAAATATGTAAGAAATGTACCCTCAAGTTTCAGTTTTGTATGGCTTATAAAAACAAAATGCCGGAATGACAAAATATTGGTATTTTATCAAAATGATTTTATTTGCAAAAGTTTTGATTTTCAGATAACATGAAAACGTGTAAAGTTCAGTAAATAAAAATAAAAGTAAAAAAATTAAGTAATACATTATTAAGTATCCATATTTGACCTCATTCGAATTATGGTCACTATTCTACCAATATGCACTAACAACAACGACACAAAATAGAGACCTAAGCGCTTTTGAAAATTTGCCGAGGTACAACATTAATTATTCTTTAATCGCCTCACTAATTCATCACATTTTGCTATAGCGTAGAATAACAATTTTCATTCAAAAAACCACTTAGAAACAATAGCAAACAATCAAGTCTAGATTTCTTGAAGGCCTGTCCATAATGTAGCTGCCACGACCTTTTTAACGCTTAGGCCTATTCTACACCAGCGTGAATCCGGCTACGGGATTCCCGCGTGATGGCGTCAACAGTTTGTGCAAACTACACTTGGCGGGATCCCAGTCGCGTGAAGTCCGCTTGAAACCCGTCGTGCCATTCTACACGAGGCGGTTCAGACGCGGAATTGATGCGGTGGAACTCGGTTTAGTTTGTAAATTTATTTGCGTTAAATTTTGTACAAAATATATATCCATTCTAAATTTTATCTCCCTTACAACATTTTACACAATCACCTAAAACGCATTTCTAAGACGTTATATGTTAGTAACAGACCGTTTATTAACACAAATTAATGTATTGAGCATTGAGCAGTGAGTAGGAAAGGCAAAGAACGTAGATCTCATAGCAGGATTGCAGTTGCTTTTTCGTAAACTGCGGTCTAAACTGTGATTAAATCGCTGTTACTGTTCCCTTAAACTGCTCTTTTCCTTAGATCTTCCTTAATGTTTTCAATTACATTCGATCACGGGGGCAAAATTCCACTCGACTGTCTGTGCGATCGTCCATTAGTCCGAGAAACAAATGTGTTTATGAAATTTGTTTTTATTAACATACATTTGAATTGACGGCATGGTATCCCAGTAGCAGATGCCACTTTTCTAAGTGAAGTAAAGATTTGGAGATTTCAGTAAAGTAACACACTCGTACAAGCTCTTAACTTAAAATCTATGCTATTTTTAATTGGTCCAGTTTCTAGTAGAATAATTTTCAATTTATGAATTGATTTCCATGACGGAGGAACCACTCTTGGGTACTTTCTTTGAAAACACCTTATCGATTTCTATTTATTTTCAAAAGTAATAACCTAAGAACTACGTTTCAATTTTTGTTCAAGTGAAAAATTCATTGTTTCGAGGTTAGATATCACAGACACTGATTGAACACAACTACCAAATTGTAAATGACAGTTGCAACAATTGTTATGTGTTTATAAAACAACAGCTGATCAAGATTCAACAGACGGCACTGCACATTTTAATTAGATTGCTTTTTGGAATGAAGTGGTTCTATCTAGAAGATTAATGTTCTTTTAGTTAACGCCATTTCATTTTGATTGGACATAAAAGAATGAAGCTCAAGGGTATGTTTTTATACGTATTAATACGTATAACCGACATATTAATTAAAAAATATGGACCTATTCGTGTTGCATCCACTACATTAATTTTCATGCATGTTTTGTTTATAATAATACAGTAGCTACAGTTACATAGTTTTCTTTAAATAGGCTATTACTACTATCAAGAAATCCATTTTTAATAAAAATAATTACTTATAATTTTTTTACAGAGATGGGTTAGTTATATATTTTATCAGAATCATCACTGTTTATTGTTAAACTAGAACGTTCTATTGTGTATTGTAAAAATGGCGGGTATTTAAAATTTGTAACTTCAAATATCTCTACAACCACTAAATAAATAAACGGTACCAGGAACTGGCACATACTTTCTCACAAACATATTTAAATTATTAAACAGATTCACTGTGACTTGTAGGGTGGGGTAGGAGAGGTGATTTTGTATTAAAGTTGTTTTCCCATAAAAATCCATAAAATAACGGAAAAACCAACTTTTCTCAAAAACGGCTAGAACGATTTTGATTAAAATTTTACAGTTTATAGTACTTTAGGCCCCTAATAAACTTAAAATTTTAGTCAAAATCGTAAGAGCCGTTTTTGAGAAAAAATGATTTTTCCGTTATTTTAAGGGTTTTTATGGGAAAATTACCCTTAAAAATAAAAAATTCACAAAAATGAAAAAAACACCTGGAGATACCGTGGATTAGTACCTCCATACTAAATTTCATCAAAATCGGTCTACTGGTTTAGGCTCTAGGTCTGATAACATCCACACAGACACACATACACACACAGACATCACTCCGAAAACCACTTTTTTAGGTTCTGGGGGACCCAAAACTGATATTTCCACCAAAAACTCAAACTCGAAAATTTTGACGAATACAATACTTTCTCCATATACTATGGTATAGGGGGAGAAAGTAAATACGAAAAAAAAACAAAAAACCGTTAATTTTTTATGACAAACAAAATGGATTTTAAATTTTTCCCGTATCTCTAAAGATAATAGAGTTAATGGTTAAAATCTCAAGCACTATTTACAGTAAATGCACAGATTTACTGTAGAAGTAGGCCTATTGACTTAGATTCTCAATGGAGAAGGTTATTTGCAATTCTTGACACCTTATCTTCTAGCCTATAAATATCGTCAAACAGTAAAAATGGATTGATCGAGGAGTACATTGGCCCGCGAAGTCACATGACATTAATCCGCATGGTTTCTTTCTGTGGGGACACCCCAAGAGCATAGTGTATTTCTGTAGCTTCAATTTTCAAGATCTCAGACAATGCAATGAGGATGATTTTGAGATTATTGGCAAAAGCCTGGAGTTTTAGAAAAAGGCGCTTAGCTGCATTTGTGCTAAAGAGGGTATGTAACTTTGAACAATTTCTTTATTTTTTTTACTGTACTATTTAACACTGATAGTTTTAAATTGCAGTAATATTGTTTATATTTTGTTTCAGAAAACTACTGAGAAATTGTGTGTTTATATATATATACTAGGGGCTCTGCCCCTGGACGCTTCGCGTCCCAACCCCGCCTCGGCCTTCGGCCTCAGATGGCTGCTTCGCTTCGCTCGCAGTTGGAAAATTCGCTAAAGAATCTTGTTAATCTTTGGCTCGTTTGTACATAGGTGACCGAGCACAAATCAGCTGTTTTATTTGGCAGCTGACTCAAACTCATTAAACATTATCTCCATAAGATTAACATGGGAAATTTGAACGATTGTTTGGCGGAGCTCCTTCTTAGGTTAATAGCGGCTAAAGGGATGATTGTATCTTGAATCTGACGGAAAATCTCTTCTTTGAAATTCAATTTTCTACAACTTTTGTATTTAACATGTTTGCTATCTCTTACCGTTTTCTTACTAAATGCGCTCAAAGTGAGAAATTGAAGAAATTGAAAAAATCGAAAAAATCTTTCCCACCCAAAAGGTGCTTCAAAAATTTAAAAATGTTAAATTCTGGAAATTTTCGCAAAGTTTTCTCGTCGAGAGATTTAATTCAAGTATGAGGTCGAGGGGGATACGATTACGGGAAGTGAATAATAATTAATGTTAGTGAATCAGTGAAACCGGCTAGCTTTAAAAACGTTGGGCGGAGCTACCCTTCTCAGATGAATAGTGGCTAAATGGATGATTGGATCTTAAATCTGATGAAAAATCGCCAGTCTGAAATTAAATTGTCTACAACTTTTGTATTTAACGATTTTTGCTATCTTTTACCATTTTCTGACAAAACGCACTCAAAGTGAAAAAATTTAAAAAATCGAAAAAACATTTCCAGCCCAAAAGGTGGTTAAAGAATTAAAAAAGTTAAATTCTGGCAATTTTCCCAAAAGTTTCTCGTCGAGAGCTTTAATTCAAGTATGCGGTCGAGGGAGGTACGATTACGCGAAGTGCCTAATAATTAATGTCAGTGAATAAGTGAAACCGGCTAGCTTCAAAAACGTTGGGCGGAGTTTCCTTTCTCGGATAATTAGTGGCTAAATGGATGATTGTATCTTGAATCTGACGGAAAATCTCTTCTTTGAAATATAATTTTCTACAACTTTTGTATTTAACATGTTTGCTATCTCTTACCGTTTTCTTACTAAATGCGCTCAAAGTGAGAAATTGAAGAAATTGAAAAAATCTAAAAAATCTTTCACACCCAAAAGGTGCTTCCAAAATTTAAAATGTTAACTTCTGGCAATTTTCCCAAAAGTATCTCATCGAGAGCTTTAATTCAAGTATATGCTTGAGGGGGGTCCGATTACGGGAAGTGCCTAATAATTAATGTCAATGAATCAGTGTTACCGTCTAGCTTTATATAAGTAGATATATATATTTTTAGCAGATAACTCGGTTATATTTTGAGCAACGGAAGCAAGTTAAACATTTTGGTGGTTTCAGAGGTGTTTGACATTACAAATTTTAAATGACCACCATTTTTTAAGTATAGCAATAACGTTTTAGTTGTTTGTACAAAGGTAAATGGTTACGTAACAAATATTTACACCAAATTTGAACTCAATATTTTTTCTATTTCTAAAAGTTAAGAGTTTATTAAACAAAATGGCGGCTAATTAAAAACTAATCATTTTCCTTAATTGCGTTTATTGAAACTTTTTCATTTTCTATTTTATTTTATTTATATATTTATTTTATTTAATAAACGTTTCCCTTATTTTCACCCGTAGAATAGGTGAATTTTTTTTTTGCAGCTTATACAAGCCAAACTGGCCGTAATTTTATTTTAAATGAAGCTTATTAAACCTTCAGAAAGAAGTTGTAGTTTGAGCCATTAGCCCAGTCGGTATAGGTTACAACTACCAGTAATTTGCAATACGGCTGATTTTTTTTTTATAAGTACATTAAAGTATGTAGATTAACATAAAAAAACGTTTACCAGTCTATCGATATCCCAAAGTCGAAAAAAAATTGATTATCATTTTTTTTAGATTATCCTTAATATTTCGAGCTGGGATGAAGGTAGAGGAAAATAAAAAATACCACCGTCTAGGGGAGGTATTTGTCAACAAAAAAGGTCTTTTGTATTTATTTCGTCCGAGCAATGGTTTGTCTGGAAAAAAATCGATAATGCAGGTATATATTTTGCAGCAGGGGAAATCACTAAAAGGGGACATCTTATTCATATATGAAGCGTTGGCTCATTCTAAATTGGCCGAATTTTAATATATCGAATTGAAACTTGACATAGGAGTTAAAATGTATATTTTAAACATTTATGCTGAGTCTCAGCTTGTTATCTTGAAAATGACCCGATCTAGGAGTCGATTTCGATTATCGATTTTAGGAGTACCGGACCCACGAACTAATATCAATCTATTCCAGTTTCGTAAATTTTTGGAATATCAACACCAAATTTGTTTTACA
>JAGFPH010004040.1:65850-101057 GCA_018207615.1 Philaenus spumarius | reverse complement strand
ACTCACTAACTGAACACTTCAAAAGATTACAATTACGTTAAAAAGACTGAAAATACTAACCACCACGGGCAACGCCGTACGTTTCAGCTAGTAACAAGATAAAGTAAACTTATAAAGTTGTACAAATTAAATCAAACTTAAATTATAAGTTTTTATAACACCATACGTTATAACCTTGATATATTATATAAACGTACACACAACTTAAGATTTTATCAAAAATAACCAAGGGAATACTATGCAAAAAGTGTTTAAAATTTTGTTTGATTGATTACGTAAAGCTAGAAATTTTTAAAACGAAAGAACAACACAATAACAATTCAAACACGGATAACTTACCTCCAATAGAAACACAACTAATGTGTAGAGACGCCCCTTCTCTGACAGGTCCTACCGTGGAAGAGTCTATGGTGTCTCCGGTGGAATCCATTAAAACCAGCTTCTTGCATGGAACTGAAAAATAAATAAAAATCAAACATTAAAACGAGATTTTAAATCCGTATTCGGTACTATTAAAGTTTCTCTAAAAACATGTATTAGCAGAATAAGACAGGTGGGCAACCCTTCGGTAGCTAAACACTGTCAGTTATTACTTAAAAACCTGCGTAAATATTATTGATAAATCTGGCATCATAGTTAGATATTAATTATCATTGACGATCTAGTAGCACTGCCAGTTATCTTTCGAGATGAATGTTGATAAATCTGCAACACTGTCGGGTAACTTTCATGATAATTGTTGATATATCTGGGACCACCGTAAGATTTATGATTATTGTTGATAGATCTGACACCGCTGTCAGGTAACTTTCGAGATTTTGTTTTTTTTTTTCATAGAAGGCAATAGGTTTTAAATAAAACCAGGTTGCATCATAGTTGTTGCCTTCTGTAATGCAAAGAAAACTTGTAAATAGAACTGAATCGGGGATCTGCCCCATCGAAGACTCTTAGCGCTCAGTTACGTTACCTTTTGTATTTAGTAAAGTATGATGAACATTATCGTACCATACTCGAAAGGAAAACGTATTTCCACGCTTGCACAACTTCGAACGCTTGTTTGCGCCTCACACAGACAACTATTCCGCCTTGCAAGGTGATTAAACGATACTTTATTTGGAAAAAGTTAACTGCGATAAATAGATTAAGTTTGCGTTTATATTTAGTTATTTTTCCACGAATGACTGTTAATGATTAAAATGTTTCATTGTATAATTTATGACCTAAAGTTATGCTTTGAAATGTGTTCAGCAAGGGAAATATTTATTTTTAGTACAATAACACCATTGCACTGTAATTAAATAATTAACTTGTATCAATTAAAACTACAAAAAGCTTAAAATGCAATTAGTTTTGAATGTATTGTTGTTAAATAGTAACTAATTAGCAGTTTGTAGTAATTATAATTAATTCATGAATTTACATTGTCAACATAAATTAAGTAATTTTTTTATTTCACTCTAATTCGTAATCAAATTACGTACTGACAGTATTAGAGAAATAACATGAAATACAGTTAGTTGTTTTACAGTGAGGAAATTTAAATCGCTATTTCACGGAGGCAAAGAGACCGAGAGGTTAAAGGACTTCGTCCTATCTGTTACAGAAGGAACCCACTTTTACTGGCGTTCGGTTTTCTTTCGTTATACGCTCCTCTCCTTCTTCGTTAGTATAACTAGCATACATTTAAAAACTTAAGAAAAATAATACTACTGCATACCTAAACAATCTAAAAGTGTTGTCCAAACACTCAGTGTCCTAAGTCATATTTTGAAAGGTGGGGTGATTTTGAATAAATTTAAAATTTTAATTTTTGTGAAAATTTGTTTATAAGGTAAAAATTTTAAAAAAACATGGAACTATTGGAAAAAGATGATGTGTTTATATTTACTATAACTGAGAGATTTCGTTTTCAGAATCGAAACTTTTACCAAACATTGTGAGTGTTATACCTTTTGAAACAATTTCCGAGCTGTAGATTTTTTCTCATGTTTTCCGATACTGAATAATGTATAATCTTAGGGAAATAAAAAATCGCACAAATAAAAATGTAAAATGTAAATGTAGGTCGACGGAGATATCAAACAAAGTGTTCTCAAAGTAATTATATCATGTATTCAAACTCTGTTATTATTTAGAAACATTTCAATAAGGCAACAAAAGGATTGATTTCACGATTTTATAAAACTTTTGATTAATGAATTGAAGTATACAGGGTGTCCTGCGACCATATGAACAAATTTTGTCACGTTATTCAGCATTTCAAAAGAAACAAAAAATGTAATATAACATGTGTCCTATCTCAACCCGTTTTCGGTCCGTCTGCACCGGTATGTGTTGTTTACAAAATACTTAATATTTTTAGAAGTAGTAAAGATATTGATTTCAAACTTTGTACACCTATTTGTTGCGTAACCTTTTATAAATGTAAGAAAAATTAGAACAATATTTTAAATATTTTCAAAATGGCGGCCGTTTATAGTTTTTAAAGTAAAATATCTCAAAAACCGCTGACTTTACAAAAAAAATACAAGACACAAAAAAGTTTACTTTTTTAATGACAAACTGAATGGTTTTTAATTTTTTCTCAAGCTCAAAGGACAACAGAGATATTGACAAAAAAAGGAACAATGTATTTTTGGTAGTTGTCAACAATACCCAGAATTACTCTAGAAACAAAATATTTTAAAGTTATTTTGAGCTAAAATAGTAAGTTATTTGGATAATGTTCCGTGCACTTTCTGAGCTGATTCCACTAGCAAAAATAACGAAAAAAGTTAATTTATTCATAGGTCTGGAAATGCTTTGTTAGAGAGTTACAGCTAGCGAAAGATTTCACCCGTGTTTAAGATTACTCACAGAAACGAATCCCTATTGAAATATGTAGGGGACATGCTGAATAACGTGACAAAGTTTGTTCATATGGTCGCAGGACATCCTGTATAGAGTAAATATAACCATTTTTATGTAGTATATTTGTACGTTTACATATCCATCGTTTCAGTTACCTTTAAAACTAATTGGCAATAATAACAGACTTTTTAGATTGCTTTTAAATCCAATTTTCACCCAATCTCTAGGAGTGCTGTGGGTGTTTTACTCTTCCAAAAATATTTTTTCCCGTGTAGTGTGTTCCAGGTTTGGGTGAAATTTGACTATGCGTTTCAGCTTATTTCTTATAATATATTAGCTAATCTAAAAAATCTGTTGTTTTTGAAGAACAAATAATTGATTCTACTTTTTTAAGTCGGTTGCTATGATGATAAATTTAAATGCAATCAAGAAACGTGTGTTGGTTCAGTATATGCCTAACCATTCATTTTTTCAAGATATTGATTCAAATCAGCTGTATATATTATAGTGCTTCGTCTGAACCAACGGATTCTCGCCATTTGTATGCTTTAAAAAAAAATTGCAAAATTATTTCTTACTGAGAGTCCATGGCCCAGTAAAAGTAGCCTATACCTTTTCGTATTTTAAATTCAGAGTTTGCTCTCTACGTTGATTTTGTTTCCGCCAGGACAAACACGTTTATATACACTGCGATTCATGAAGATATGACAAAACTTCGGGAGCTCATTCTACACAAAAACGCAAAGAAAAAAAGTTATATAAACGTAGGTCCGGAAATCCTTCGTTAGCGAGTTACGGCTAGCAAAAGATTTTGCGAACATAATTTAGTGCCATGGGTGAAATGAAGACTTGCTGGAATTATGGGAAGGTATATAAAGGGGCGAAATCAGTGGTTTCTTATGGTTTTTTACCTGAAACATCGAACTAAATATGTCGCAGAACTGTATCTTCCCTAGTTTTTAAGATTACTAGTTGATCCCCCGCAGACATTCTGCGGTATTGTTGCGGAAAGATTTACTAAAAGTGAACCCAATTGCTGTTGTCATACAGAAAGATATGTTTTGGCTGTTTACAGAAGCTTTTAATCAAATAATTAAAAAATAAATTAATAGAACAATGTTTATCAATACACATATTGTGTGTAATTTATATTAAAAAACAACAATTATATATAACTACCAACTTTATAAAACTTCTTTGAAAACTACATTTAAAGTTTTTCTTGATTTTGGAACAATTTCAACTTTGACATCTTTAAATGAACGGGCTCTAGACAGCGCCACATAGAGTTGGCCATGGCTGAAAACTGGTTGTGGTAAATAAAGACCAACATGGTTCATAGTTTGGCCTTGAGTCTTATTAATTGTTATACAGAAAGCCAGTCGTATTTTGAATTGACGTCTTCGAAATGAAAATGGTAGTGTAGTGTCGGATGGTATTAAATCAATTCGATGTAGTAATATCCTTTGGCCTACATGATGTCCTGTTATTATTTCTAAGTCCAAACAGTTGTTATACATTTGTTTTACTATCAATCTTGTTCCATTTAGTAGGCCAGCAGTAATATTTAAGTTTCTTAGTAAAATTACCACTGCTCCACATTTTAGTTTTAAACTATGTGGAGGTAATCCACTGAGATCTAAACTATTTAAAATTTCTGAAGGATATTGCATTATTTCATGTGCTTCATCTGTGATTAAGTTATTTAAGTTGGGTTGGACATTCAAAATTTTAAAACAAAACTTGTAGAACATTTAATTCTGAACAAAACGGTGCAAAATAAACTATGCAGAAAGTGAATTCGATTAAATGATAATAGTTACGCTATGTGTAATAATTGGTTTCTTCAACCCGGCATCCTATACCAACACAGTAAACACAACAATATTGTATGTTGTTATGATTAATCCTGTTATGATTAATCCGGGGTTCTGGTAGTTAGTTCATATTCAGTTATGTTATTAGAATTAGTATTTTAAATGTAAAGGTATTGGATAGCAAGGCAGACCAGGAAGTATACTATAAATACGGAAATAGTAGCAAGGTTATTAACGCGGAACAAAACAAATGCTACGAAAGCAGCGGTTGTTTTGTTTAACAGGAAGCTAGACGGGTTATAAAGTATAATCCGAAGCTAGAATCTGGGCCAGAGTGGGTTGGTCGATGGGCCAGTCTGTTGTTAAGCTGTTGGGCCAGTTCGTTGTGAAAAGTGCGGCCGGGAGATCGAGACGAGGATTTCCGATCAGCTCAAAGTCTGAACCACTGGGGCGAGATCTCAAGTGAAGGAAGTACAGGACTTGTTGAAGGCAACACACTGAGTGAGCAAAGCAAAGTATTTTGGTCTATTGTTAAAATCACATTGTACTCAGAGTTTTGGGGTTATTAACATAAACGTAACTCGCTTTAGTTGCCGGTGCCGTAAATCCAGTCCGTCTTGTAAAGATCAATGTCTAGTAAAAGAAATGTATGCAGTATAATATAAGTGTAGGCTAATGTATTGAACCATATATATTTGTATTAGTGTATCGTGCGAATAAATTAATGTTAAAATAAGTTTTACCACTGAACCACGATGCATTGTTATTGATCTGTCCCTTATTTTTTATTAACATACTGTAGTGTAAGAACCGCGAAAAGGAGTTTTGTAAAATTGAATGTACATACTATAATGTTATTATCTTTAATTTAGCTATTATCTTCTATCCGATTGTTTTAACAGTTAAACCATCCGATAGGGAATCATAAGGGCTACAAAAAAGGTGATTTGCATTTTTTTGTAAAAATGTACGGGTTTTGAGTAATCTAGGTTTGAAATTTTCACACAGGCGCCATTTTGAAACGCATGATTGTATATAACCGCTAATTTTTATTTAGATAAATCACAGTTAGGTTAAACATTATGTCCAGTTTGAACTCAATCAGTCTAATATTTCTCTAGATATGTATTACTTTGTAAAAATAACAAAATGGCGGATATCTAGAAAACGAAGTGTTTTAGGATACATGTTTGTAAGAACTTTTTTATTTATTTTTATGTGAAAACCCCACTCCTGAAGTTTGGCGTCCTAAAACACCCTGTATAGATTGACCAATGAAATCACCTTCAGTTTTGTTATGTGCAACATAAGAAAATGAATAAATAAAAGATAAATATAAATCCAAATAATAATACATTCTACAAATTTTAAACTCTAAATCTTGTATAGGATTTCCGTTTCAAACCTTTATTATTATATATTTCACACAAATAGATTTTGAAATAAATATTTCATAGGTGTAAGCATTGCTAAATTTCTGTGTATGTTACATTCGATAAAAGCTATCAGTAATTAATTTGCGTCCATAAAAAATAACATTAAATATTCAAAATAGCGATCGAAATTGTGTAATAATCTCATAATCAAAATTGCTACTAAATACTTAAACCTTTCAAGACAAAGAGGAAACTATAGGTTTTACTTTAATAAATTACTTTCTAAACTAATCAAACAAAGATAATTATTAATAACCAGTAAGAAGTATTTTGTTGAATCAATTCATTGATTTAATATTTTTTTTGTTGGAACAAATTTTCTTGTAAATCGAGGGTAATAAAATATCCGATAATAGTATCAAGTACATAATATCTATAGATACTTTAAACGACGCCATAGCTTACCTACAACTGTCAGATTGACCAGAGAATTCTTCGTAGGTGACAACTTAAAGTCCACTCTGCACTTATAAGTTCCCGAGTCCTGTTCGCGGACACCCTCCAGTACGAGGAAAGAGAAAGGTGGCTCGGCCGTGTAGTAAGCTCTCCCTCCAAGATGGCGGTCGTTATACCAGTGCGTGCCTTCCTGGAAGCTGCGCTCTCTCACGTCCAAGCTGAGGAAATAAATCATTGTCATTAGGTGACATCTTGGTACTAGCTCTGCATTTCGTAACAGTGTTAATCCGGAGACCTAATAAACTGGAAATAATACACTGAAAGATGAAACATAATAATATTGAATCATAATAGAGAGAAAAGTAAGGCTCTTTGTAAAGGATAAAAGGTGAAATCCTATTTAACCGTTAGAGAACAGAAAATAAATTCATTTTAAAATAAAAAAGGTGTAAAGTCTGACCTATGTATTATAAAAAGTGAACAATAACGAGGGAGGTAAAACGGGATTAAACAATACAATTACTAGGAACCAGATCGAATTAAACAGCAAAAGGGCTACAAAATTAGAAATATTTGAATTGCCAAATAACTAACGGTGACACCCTCTTGCACCATCAAACCACGAAAAGTAAGATTCGTTTGAGTTATAAAAGAGAAGAAAAAATATTATAATTTTAATCATAATATGTCCAAAAGTAAAATCGTTTCGAAGTTTAAAAATGCATAAGGTTTTACCCATTTAGCCATAAAGCAGCGAAAAGTGATACCCTTTTGAACCAAAAAGGCCTATAAGTAAGACTAATTGTAACTATAAAAATGCGAAAATTTCGATCCGTTCGAACAATAAAAGGGAAAAAAGTGAGGCCCAGTTTAACTATTAAAGCGGAAAAAAATTGATCCATTTGAATCACCAAAAGGGGGGAAAAGTGGCTTCTATTTAAACTATAGATCAACAAATTAGATTTTCCATAAAAATAGTGAAGTAGGAAGTCAGGCACAGTTAAATTATAAAAAAGGTAAAAAGAAAAAACGCTTTAAGCTTTTAAACACAAACATGTAGAAAAGCAGACTCATTTAAACCGTAATAGAGCGAGAACCAGTAACTTAAAGTCATAAATTTGTAAAATGAGATCATAAAAGCGCCAAAATTATATTATACTATTGAATGATAAAATATTTATGTAACCATAAATAATAACTATTAAGTACCTAAGTAAGATATTGCCATTAGGTACCTTAACCGGTGAAAATTATTAAGGACGAATCATTACTAAAACTATTCAAATGTGGAATAAAACTCATTTGGCAAGTGAAAGTAGGATTACTCATTGACTAGATGAGTGCTGATTCCTATAAAAGGTGTGTGCATTGTAACATGACACAGTACTATGGAAATAATGAAACAGCTGTAATGAGAGAATGGCTCGAGTATAATGGAAAGCTTTACAATCAACTCTTCGTCAAATTGGTAGTGACAATGCAAGACGAACTGAGGTGGAAGTGACTGAGTGTGCCCTTAGTGTGCCAAGTCTTATTGAAATTTGATCCTGAAGGATATTAATTACTTGATTACTCTGATTACATTGTGAAACTTGAGAATAATGAATATACATACGGCAGTTTCAGTAATATTGAAGTAAGATTATAGTGATATTTATTTATTTATTTACTCTTTTTGATTGAGGAAAGCAGTCGAATCGGTCAAAAAAATAATATTAATATTATAAACAGTTCCGAAACTCTTTTATAAAATCACGACCTTATCTCCAACATTGAAAATAAATTAACCTGTGCAAATTAGATTACCACATCAAGGGTTTCGTACCTCCAAAAGTTTTAACTAAATTATATTAAAAACATCAACACTACATATTCTCAATATACTGAAATAACCATCTGTGCAATAACAATAACAGTGAAGAGAAGAAACTATATGTTTTAAAAAGAGGATCAGTGAAAAGATACTGCTCTCAATATACAGTATTACCATATCATCCCACTTACAGTACTACAAATTTACCCAACATAGAGTATTATAAAATATACAGTACTAGTTGGCCCGATCCGGCTTTGCACGGATAGACAAATCAAAGTTAAATGTATATTAACAAAAAATATATTATATCAATAAATATATTACACTATGCATTTCTTATGTGGATTTTTAGTAACTTTGACCCCCCCCCCCCAAAAAACCTCTCCTAAAATATCGAATTTGTTTAAACCCTTTCTTAGCGAGCACCTAGGGCCCTAGAGGAAGCTACATACTAATTGCATTCCAATCCGTTCAGTAGTTTTAGAGAAATCGTGATTTAATAACTTTGACCCCACAAACCCCCCTAAAATTTTGAATTTTTTGAAACCCTTTCTTAGTGAGCACCTATGGCCCTAGAGGAAGCTACTTACCAAATTTCGTTCCAATCCGTTCGGCAGTTTTTGAGAAATCGTGATCAGTGAGTCAGTGGATTTGGCTTTTATATATATACTAGCTGACACGTACGGCGTTGCCCGTGGTGGTTAGTATTTTCGGTCTTTTTAACGTAATTGTAATCTTTTGAAGTGTTCAGTTAGTGAGTGGTATTTGGCTTTTATATATATAGATCTTAAATAATAAAATCACTATTGTCATAATAATAAAAAATCTGATATTATCATTTTAGTAACTTTAATCCCCCCAAACCCCTCCTAAAATTTCGAAATTTTTCATACCCTTTCTTAGAGAGCGCCTAAGGCCCTAGAGGAAGCTACATACCAAATTTCATTCCAATCCGTTCGGGCGTAATTTGAGGATGATCAAAAACGCATTGAAAACGCAAGGAAAAATGCAAAAACGCCTATTTCTGGCGTAATTTTGGGATAATCTCAAACATTTTTAAACAGACTACTTTTAGGCCTTAAACGAAAGTAAGTACCAAATTTCAACATTTTCTGCCAATTAGTTCTCGAAAAAGCTGAGAAAACGCAAAAAATCGCTAGAAAAACGCGAATATTGGGCGTATCTTTGGGATGTTTTCAAAATCCGTTCTTAGTGCGCGTCT
This sequence comes from Philaenus spumarius, assembly GCA_018207615.1. Taxonomy (NCBI): domain Eukaryota; kingdom Metazoa; phylum Arthropoda; class Insecta; order Hemiptera; family Aphrophoridae; genus Philaenus; species Philaenus spumarius. The sequence goes on along the minus strand of JAGFPH010004040.1, from coordinate 91,520 downwards.
AAAGGTCCAACTGAACATGCATGCCAAATTTGAACTCATTTGGTTCAGTAGATTTTTAGTTCTGCTGATGAATGAATCAGTGGCCATTTCGCTTTTATGTAGATAGATTACCGTACTATCAAACATACAGTATTATCACATTACTCACTTTACACTACTGCCATATTATCCAACTTACAGTATTACCATACAACCCAACATCGAATATTACCATTTTACTAACAGTAAGTAATACTATATTACTCAATATACAATATTGTCATTTTATAGAACATACATTGTTGTCTAATGTATAGTATAACCTAAAATACAACATTATCATTTTACCCAACTTAAAGTGTTACCAAATATAGAGTATTACAATATTGTATACCTTGTATTACAGTATTAGCATATAACTCAACATAAATTACTGCTCAATATACTGTATTACCAAACAACGCAACATAATGTAACACCATTTTACTCAATATGCAGTAATAACATATTACCCAACATACACAGCATGAATGATAAATATATGTTTCTAAACTTTCTGGGTTTAAAATATTTTTCCTGTAAAGTTTTTATTTTAAATTTTACTTTTCTGCATTACTTTTTAAAATAGAGGAGTGGGGTTTCTAGCAAAATATTCAGAATTCTATAAAACTAAATATAATACAATTTTGTAAAATATTAGTTTGTACAGCCTTAAGTAACGACCTACCAAACAATTGCAATCTCGACAATATCTTAAAATATTATTTTTGGAATACTTACTTTGACCCCAAAAACTTGTCGTAACATGTTTTTTAGTTCTGATATGGGAATATACAATGTGTTTTTGATCGGTGAATAATACGTTGTTTAAAATTTGCATAGCAATTAGTGTTTATAGAGAAAAAATTTGTGAAAAAATCGCATGTTCCCTTCCCACTCACCTGTATATCGGAGACTTCTCGCCTTCCTTGTACCAGATGACCAGAGAAACTCGGTCCTGTGATATAGGCACGGATAAGTCACAAGGTAGTTTAGCGTCTTCTCCCACAACTGCCTCAGCGTCCGTCACAAACACTGCCAACAAATACCACAACGTGAGAATTGAAAGTTATAAAGAAAGTTTATGAAGAGTCAGCATGTGTAGTTGCTATGAGGGATCATGGCAAAGTCTGTTTATGGCCATTTAGATATTTTGATATTTTAGGTACGAAACTGAACCAGCAGAAACTTGATGAATCGACAGTAAGAAGTTTTACCCGCACATTTTTAAGAAAACTTTCTGGAAGAAGAATCTTATAATTTGAAAGTGAGAGGGGGTAAACTTTTAGGGAGATTTCGGAGAAAGACTTATAAACCCCGAAATTTTCTCATGAAATTTCTCCCGATCAAATTAAAAAATTATATACATACACACATAGCATTATGTATCCATTATCCATCTATCTAAATGTCTAACTATCAACATTTCTATGTAGGGTAAGACATTTTTATGGACAGTATAATAACAGTTCACGATTTTCTCAAATGTCTTTTACACTGATATATAAAATAAATAAATGTATAATCTTGGCAGAGTTCGGTAATGGGTAGAATAAGAACAATGGGGCAGACATAGGAACGGATTGTTTTTAGAAAAATCAAGTATAATTTTCTTAATGTAAGAAACATAGCATTCGTTTAGAGTTTCATTACTAAAATAAACGGTATCAGTTAACTGACACAAACTTTCTCCCAACTTACTGTAGTCAAAATAATATTGTTTTTAATCATTTTATTTACTACTTTTTAGAAGAAATCAAAAAAATAATATTCTACCTACGTCAATCGCATAAAAAATTACTGTCCCAGGCGGGATTCGATCGCGCGATCTTTGAATTACTGGCCGTGCTCGCTACCCGTGCGGCCGCTGCCGCGATGCTAGATTGACAACACAAACTTGTTTATTTTTAAACATTTCCCCATAATTATAAAACGCCGAAGTTTTGATAAAAGCGGGTGGTGTCATTTTGTTTGGCATCTTAAGCACTATAAATACTGAAAATTTGATCAAAATCGTTAGAGCCGTTTTTGAGTAATTTGCATTTTTGTCGTTTTTTATGGGTTTTTAGGGGTAAATTACCCTTAAAAATTAAAAAAATTAAAAAAACGCCTGGAGATATTACGGTTTAGTACCTACATACCAAATTTCATGAAAATCGGACCAATAGTGTCCTCTCTGGTCGTGTATACACACAGACAGACTGACAGACAGACACCACTCTAAAAACACTTTTTTCGGTTCAGAGAGCACCAAAACAAAAAATTCCACTAAAAATATGTTTGGGTTCAGGGAGCACCAACACAGATAATTGCACTAAACAATTTTTGGGGGTTCTGGGAGCACCAAAACAGATAATTCAACTGAAAATTAAAATTTGAACATTTTTACGAAAACAATACTTTCTCCATATACTACGTATAGGGTGGAGAAAGTAAAACATATATCAGTTTATTTAATTTTATGATATGACCAACCCTTCCTTCAACGGTTGTTCAAAATGAGGTAGCAGAACAAACAAAAAAAAAAATATTGGCCAAGTTCAAATTATTTGAATTCTTCTATTAACACAATTTGATTATTAAAACGTTATTGAATAGTGTTTAACAAGCCAACAATTAGTAGTTTTATTAATAGGTACAGCAGACCATGGGGACAGAAATAATTGGGAAAGACTTTTTTTTAAATTAACGAACACTATAACTATCCTAATATGAAAATATTTAATACATTTGTAAAAGTTATTGTGAAAAATCAAAAAATTACAAAATCTTTTGCTTGAAATGTTTTTTGATAGTACCAACCATTATAGGGGTTGAAATATAAACATCACATAACTTCCTCATAAAATCTATTCAAGGTCATTGTAAACCTCATAATATCATCTAAAACTTTAAACATCAAGTTGGACTTTGCGCTGTAAATAAATAATTACAGGTAATATTTTGTTACATGAATATAAATTCAGAACAAAAATAAAATTTAAATATACTAGTTTAAAAACGTGTTCTGAGCATTCCACTCAATTCAAAGTCAGAAGGTTTGCAAAAAAGCTTAGGTATACTGTCTATTGTCAGACACACAAAATACTATGCTCCCTTCTGTTTGCAAGTAGCGATCAAGTAAATCGTACGTGTCAAGGGATATTAAAATCTAAGAACGTGCCACTTGAGACTCGACACACAATGCATAAGTGAGAACACTTGAAGTAGAAATCTGCATTCGGAACAATTGCGCTCGACGCAAAGAATCGTAAGTACAGTGACTATTGCCCTTTCTGAAAATATTCTTTAAAAATTACATTTTAGTACAAAACGACCTCAATGTATTTGCATGTTTGTGTATTCTTATAAACTGCTTTCCACGTGTATATGCCTTTAATTTTTATGTTACGTAAAACCCTGTTTGTTTATCACTCCTTATGCAATGCTATAGTTTGAGAAACAAAAGAGGCCAAAACGACAGTCAATTAAAAATAGTTAACGAAAGTAAAATCTGTGAAAACTTAACAAATAACAACCACTCCTAAAATATTAAAAATAACTTATATTAGAAACAAAACTACTTCAAATCTTAAATTAGTTAAAACTTTAAAATTGGTCAACAAGAAAAAACATAAACTAATAAATAATAAATACCACTAATGAATAATATAGTTAAACTATAACCATAAACTTATGAAATAAAACAACCCTACAATAAACCATCTTATAGTAAAACATAATTACGACAAAATATAAAGAAATAATACATTTTTTGTTGTTGTTTGAATTGTAGTTTAAATTAACATAAGGGTAGTATCTTGTAGACTGAGGTGTTTTGAAAGAATATAATGTGAAAATACACATCTGAATGTTTCCTTTTGAAAGGAACTCAGCTAATTTAACTTTGAACCGCTTTTTGGCCATTTCTTAACTGACTACTTACCCTTAAGGGGATTCCCTACTGAAAATAGGGTTTTTCTATAATAAGCCTTTTTTTAACTATGAAAATTTTGTTTACATTCATTAGAACGCTTATAGGAATTGACAAAAAAAATATTTTACAAACCTTATTGAGTTTTTTTAGTTTGTTTTAGGCAAAAAATATGTTTTTTTTTAAATCTCTTATAACGTTTTTTACTACTGCACCAATTTGGCCGTTTGGTATCATGTTTTAAAGTATTTAAAAAACACTAACTTGTTTGGTATAGTCATATTTTTACCGCTAAAAGTTTAGTAGTTATGACCTTACAAAAAAAATATATATATATATAAATCAAATTTGTGAATTACAATTTTTTTTAATACTCATGTATTCGTCCTAGAGGAATAAAAATACCCAAAAAGTTGCAATATAAGCTACTAAATATGTGGTAAAAATTTCATCACTGTAGCTTTAGCAGTTAAAAAGTTATAAGAACTTTTGTGTACAAAATATCAATATTGAAAATTTGTGGGAAATCGCGTTTAAAGATTCCATTAGTTATTTTAGCAGCCATAGAGTGGAATAACTTGCACAAACAGTATTTGCGGTGAATATATGTTTTACTTACATATTGGAGGCATTGCTAGCCTAATAATAAACATTGTTGTCCATCTTTGCAATTAAATACTTTACAAAAATAAAAAAGAAGTTCAACTCGACCAAAAGTAGGTGCGCGCATTGCTTTGAATAATTTTATAACACTGATATAAAGAACTTGTATGGCACACGTTATGTTTTAAACCTTATAAAGCATAGAATCAGTATGGAATCCCCTTAGTAACCCATTAGGATAACTTAGAAGCTACTTTTTTGCTGCTGTAAGTAAACTATACTCGTAAAGTTTTTAACAAAAGTTTGTTTTGCCGATGAAAAATGTATACAGATTTATGATGGACAATTTAGACATGTAGAGTGTGGAGACGTCCTGGTAAGAGTTAATGTAGACGATATAGTATAGTAGCTTACGATGGGGGGTATATTTCAGCTCTTTCAGCAGGAATTTATTCTGTTTAACCCTTTGAGGACCACGAAGTGATAAAATTTGAAAGAACTATACATTTCTTTATTTTTGTGATTGAGGTTGTTTAGTAAAAAACATTTTTTTTACTGTTTTTTTTTTAGTAAATGTAAATATATACGTATATAAATACCTTAGTAAAATTATGCAAAGCAGCCCCAGCCGGAGACCAGATATCTAGTCATATCCCGTCAGCTTGAAAGCGAGCCAACCACCGTTTGCTTTACTTCCGCCCTCCTGCCTTGGTTGCTCTTAAGTTTGAATCTGTATGATTTGTATTCTTGAGAGGTTTATAATAATAACTTAGATAAGTTCTTATTAAGTTAAGTAATTAATTTAAAGCAATATGCTACCCTTTTAAAAGAAAATACTGACAAATGAAAGACTAGAACATGTTTTAAAATATTGGGGAAATCACCCCATATAAATTGCCAATTAAAAGCAAGCACTAGCCAAGCAAGTCCTGCTTTCTGGTGGCATTTGTCGAAACTAGGTGTAGACCTGATGTTTTACAGAATTGCAATGGTACTCTAAAGTACCTCCAGGCCTCAACTTGTAGATAAAGCCACTGCTACCTTTTATAAAGTCAGTTGAATTGGGTGGTACTTAAAAGTACCGTCGGTCATGAAAGGGTTAACCAATTACACATGTCATTGTTCGTAACAACAACATGACTGGTGCACCTAAATATGGTTATTGACCACATTTTGGTTCCTATGATGTTGGAGATTATTACACGTATCCTGATGATAATACCTCGAAGCTCCAGGGTGGTCAATGAATTGTTTCATGATCATGCAATATTGCGTATCATGTGGCCTGCACAATCACTTGACCTGAATCCAGTTGATGAACTTTGGGATCGTCTGAAGAGGCAAGTCAGAGTTCGTGGAGTTGCCCGTGACAACTTTGAGTTGCTTCACGGGTGAATTTTTGAAGAATTATATCGTATTCTACCTTAAGTCTTACTAGACCTCATACAGTATGCCCAGAAGGTACCAACAGATATAAGGCAAAGAGCAGGTCCTACTCACTACTAAAACCTAGAAGAGGATATCCCAGAAGAGGTATTTTTAATTCGTGTTTTAGTTTAAAAAAGTTTTCAGTTTCCGAAAACAAGATACAATGGTTTAAAAAATTTGTTTCATAATGTTGTTATCTTTCAACTGTGATTTATATTTTACATTCTACTAAAAATGAGACTTACTCTTGAAACCTAAAACACAAATTGAAGTTAGCAACGAATGTGGGAAACAATCACCAGAATTGCATTTGTCTCAATTTGATAGTTGAACAGCGTTTTGTTTGGTTGTTGGTTGCGGTACTCGAAACAGTGACAGGCAACCAACCCCTCTTTATGTGCAACTAGCCTGTACCCAGCAAATCGGGGTTTTATGTTTTGGTATATTGGGTCTTCTCATTGTAATTACAATATTATCATGGTGAATTTTGGGTAAGTGGGGTTCATAAACAATACATTCGAGGCTTGACTCCAGTATTATAATTTATTTCTAGTAACAATGTTAAATGTAAATCTTAGCTGATACCGGGCCGTTCAAGGGTCATTTCGTGCCGATTCGTAAACGTAAGTACAGACACTCTCAAACATTTTTGCCTGAAAATCTGTAAACAAATAACAATATACAAAACAAACTATACCAAAATTATTATTACTATTTAAGGTTGAGAAAGCGTCCTGGATCAACTATATAACTGAAAACGAAAATAAATACAGACTATATTGTTTTAAACTTGGTTTCTGCTGATGAAATTTATACAGCTTAAATAAAACATTTAGTTGTATTTTAACCTCCAATAGCGACAATTACGAAGGCCAACTTAAAATGTTCTCATGTTATTTGAAGATGAATTTAACCGCCAAGAGTAACGTTTTTAAATTCACTGCTACCAGCAGTTTAATTTAGTAAAGAGAACAATGATAAAAACAGCATTACAATGAATAGGACAGTAAAAGGTTTACAGAAAATCATGTATTTGCAAAAGTGTGTATTAATAACTTCCAAGCTACTTATTGATGGTTAGTAGTCAGATAAGAAATGTCCAAAACCGGCTCAAAGTTGAACTAGCTCAATTCTTTTAATTTTTTTTTTATTTGAGATGTATATTATTATTATTTTTCTTTAAAAAGACCTCAGTCTACAAGATAGACCTTGTGTAGGTTTAAACTACAATACAATTAAACTACAAATGTATTATTTGTTTTTATTTTGTCGAAGTTATGTTTTATTATAAGATGACAGTTATTATTATTATTGTCAGTGTTGTTTTATTTTCCAGTCCATGCTAATATTATAAAGGGGTAAAGTTTGTTTTTTGTTTGTTTGTTTGTATTTAGTGGGTAATCTCTGGAACTACTGAAACGATTGAAAAAATGGTTTTACTAATAAAAAGCTACACTATACCTGAGTAACATAGGCTATAATTCATTTTGATAAAAACATTTTTTATTTTAATATTTGTAAATTTAGTCGGAAAAATCTTTTTTAGGCCTACATTGATAAACCGTCATATTTCTTACAGGTATTTACATTCATTACCATAGCAACAAATTGAATAATATAACAGATAAAACAGCTGATTTTCATTACAAGCTGATTTCAAACTTTGATGCAATAATTTCTGGGTTAGGTTTTTATTAAAGTGTAAACCTGAGCCTTGCTGGTTCTTTGAACCTTTATTATAACTGCTGTTATAAAACATCCGAAGTAATTTGATTTGAGCATTTAACATTATTTATCATCTTAGTTTTGGGGTTATTGTTAATCCTACACCTTTAATATAAAGCAAATATAACATGATTATGTGTATAGAAATATCCAACGGGGTTGGCGTGTTTAGCACGCAGGGGTTTTCACTAGTATATGATAAGTTTATAGTTATAGTTTAACTATTATTATTCATTATTTTATGTTTTTTCTAGTTGACTATTTTTAAAGTTTTAACTTGTTTAAGATTTGAAGTAGTTTTGTTTCTAATCGCATATATTATTTCTCAAGGCCATTTTTTTGTCGGTACGCCATAACTTCCTTAATACATCATTAAGTTTCATGAATGAGGCATCATTTTAAAGCTTTCCTTAACCGCTACACCGGAAAAATAGACAAACAGCTTAAAATTCATGTTTTAATAACAAAAATTAAATAAACAAACTTTTATATTATACTTTGTATGATCCTAATGAAAGGCGCCATCTATTAACCATATGTTTGACTAGTATGACAGCTGTTAGTTAGATTGTTTACACTGTAAGATTGTATAGGGAAACTGTTATTTATAAACCAATGTAAATACATAAACTTAATTAACAGGATTAAATCAACGTGTTAAATCAGGTAAATGTAGGCCTACTCCGAACTTGCGAAATATTCGCACGGGTCAGCTAGTTTATTTTTAATCTTATAGGTGTAATATGGGGTTGTTATTTGTTAAGTTTGTCCAGATTTTATTTCCGTTAGCTATTATTAATGAATTGTCATTATAACTTGTTTTGTTTTTCATATCATTGCATGCTCCATACTGCATCCCTTGGACCTTCTAACCCTACAATATTAATAGACCTGTCCCATCCTATTTACGGTTCATTTTAAAGAACATGTGAATGTAGTGGTTTTATTTTTTAAAAGATTTTATACCTTTAAACAAATACAAATGATAGACGTTTTAGTAAAATGCTTTTAGTTATTAATCATCATGTTTTAACTAATATATATTTTAAAAAGACTGTATAACTTAAATTTGAATACGTACAACCGTGCAAGCAAGAATGAAAAACACAAACAAATAATCTCTTTTAAATCGAGTTGTAATAACAAACTAAACAAACAGTGGCTCTATGTTTCATCAACGTGTTAAACAAACAAACGTGTGTTCATAAACAATTAAATCAAGTTACGCAATGATGACTTAATAAAGACAAATGACAGCTTCATACACCTGCTCTATGCTCAGTACGGTGGATTGTTTTATTAGGGAGGGGTTTTGTGTTTCCATTTGTAAACCCCTGATAGTCTGGCTGGGGGACGCTAGATCTCATTAAAACACGACACTGCCAAGTTGTTCAATTACATTACATAAGGGACATTGGGTGTTTGGGATTTGGGGTTTGTTCGAGGAAGAAATAAAAAATAGTGATTGTTAATAAAATTATTTGTGAAAGTAAAAATGTAAATAATGAAGTGAACATTAATATTAATAAAGATTTGTTTAATTTAAAGAAGGTTATTTTTAAAATTGGTGAACCTTGACCCTTAATTTTGTGACCCAACTGTCCTGTTTTAATTCCGCTGAACCTGCGTTTACAATTGGACTATTCGGTTGCCAAAAATTGTTTCACGTGATCTTGAAACAGAAAAAGTTGTGCGGAAATATTGAAACTTGATCACTTTTAATAGATTTTTGCCTAACGTATTTAATGTATGCCAGTTCCATAAATAAAGACGGATAAGTTTCGTACAGAGCAAATAAATCGACAGCAAACCTGTAAGAGACTGGGCTAACTAATTCAGCCTCTTGGTAATTCTGGTTCCCATATTTTAATAAAACTGACTAACAACAATTAAATACCTGTCACTGCATTGTTGGAAACAATGGTTACGCCATATTTTAATAAAACTGACTAACAACAATTAAAAACCTGTCACTGCATTGTTGGAAACAATGGTTACGGGATTTAAAAAAAAACTACAATTATGGGTTATCTCTTCAGAAGTACCACGTCACAAGTAATTTTTAAGCGGCATCTAGTTCTACAATTTTTAATAAGCGTACTTTAGCAGCCAAATTTGCTGGTTGTAAGCGTATTTCGGAACGTCGTAATTTTGAAGCAAGTGACATCTTGCGGCAAAACGGGAATCAGTACTGTTGATCAACCCCCAAAAGTGTTCTCTCCATCACACTAGAAATATAATTTTACCGTTAAGCAGCTTATAGACGGGGTAAGTAGGAACGGAAAGTTGGTGTAGCAAGTGCTTGCTGCCAGTAACTTGCCTCCTACGTACCATGTCTATAAGGTTACTTTCCCATTCAGGGCCACTTGCCACTTGCCGACAGTAAAATTAAACAAGTTTGATTTTACTTGCCGCGAGGAGGAAAGTAGCGGGTCACGTGATCTACTTGCGGCCAGAACTTTCCTGCCTAAACATGCACTTGCCGATACAGGCAAGTGTCAATCAATTCAATTAAATTGTCCTTTGTATTTGTGGAGGCTGTATAGTTGTAACAATGGATGCAAAACAAATTGCTACCATCGTCAAGAAATATGTCAAGTGGTCTCCAAGTGACATAATAAAGTTTTTAGATATATATCAGAGCTACGAACTTCTGTGGAACATTCGTCACGGATGTTATCTGAATAAAAATAAAATAAAAATAGCAATGGCTAAATTGCTTGAAGAACTAAACGGTCATGTCCTTGAACTTTTTGCGTGCAAAAATTAAAAATGTAAAAACTACCTATAGGCAAGAATGCATCAAGGTCATGGAATATAAATCAAGTGGAAAAAGTAAAAATAAAATTCTTCCTATATTTTTAGTAGTATATTAACCTTTGATACGATGAAATTAGACTATACTGCCGGCCTCCACTGGAAGGGATCTGTCGCCTGTTTACACGCGAATTCTCATTGCTATAATCATTTAATGAGTATGAGTATGTTAAAAAAGTTTTTCAATTATTTTAGAATTTTTGTAGGGTCATTTTATGAATTGTTTTGACAGGTTTTTTGTTAGTGCGCTCACAAACTCGCCAAATTTTCACTCAAGGGCACGCGTTGGAGGTGGTCAAATTCGTTACCGTCAACATTATTCGTATCTTTGTATAGGCCTAATCGTTAAACGGTCTAAACATTAATGCAGAAACTTCATTTGTGTATAGTTAGTTAGTTTATAAATATATTATTTATATGTGGTATAAATTTTATTAAAAACAGTTAAATATTTTTAGAGAAAATGGGGGTTTACTGAACACGCGTTTTCAATATCTGAAAGTGTACACATGTCTTCGGTAAAAATTGAATTTCTTTTAAAATATTCAATTTATTTTAATAAAATGTATACTACATTATAAACAATAAATGTATGAACAAACTATACAAAAAATGGGTTCCTATATAAAGTGTTAGACCGTTTAACGATTAGGCCTATAAAAAGTTACGAATAAAGTTTACGGAGGCGCATTTGATAATGTGACGGGTTCGTATAAACAAAGGGCGGTGTAGCCTATGAGTTAATTAGAAGTGTTGAGATTGTTTAAACGTAATTTAAAATTTTTGCAATGAATTGAATTTGATAAGGCTTTGATGCGGTCATCAGGTTTTTACATAACATTTTTCGCTCAAAATCACAACACATTCGTCAGTTACTTCATTAAAAGCTTCATTAAATTCTTCGTCGGTATCTGACATTTTAAAATGATAAATAAGTAAATATATTTACTTGTAAAATATTGCACTGGTCTGTACTCCAACGGTGCTCAAAGTATACTGGTGGTGGTGGCAAGTACTTTCTGATTCTCTGGCTGCAAGTACTTGCCACATGTAAAGGTATTTGTTGCAGCAAGTAGTAACCTCGCCAGTACTTGCGGCAAGTACTTGCTTCTTCTACTTTCCCCGTCTATAACACCCTTTATTTGTGTTCTCAGAGTATATTTCAAACACTAAATGGGTAATGATAGGCTTTGTCGAGACAGATGATCTATCAGTTTGATGTAACGAAACAAATTTCTTCATGAAACACCTTATTAGCGAATTTCCATAGGAAAAATGAGCTACTGCAGTGGCCCTTATGGTAAGACCCAAGGTCGGGAGTAGCAAATGAGCACCGATCATGGTCCCCAGAACACGTTTTGGGATATCTTTAAAAATCATTTATATATATATATGATGTATACATGTGTTCGCACTCTAGCGGCCGCATTTTAAGTCGGATTCGGTTCAAATTTGGTACATATGTTGGTTGTCTACGTCGATCGGACAAATTCATTGGCCAAACAAAATCCAACAATAGGAAACACGTTTTTTTACCGTAAGTAACTATTTCTTTCCATTTTTCCTATGAGAGTAAATTTGTTTTTGAGGTTTTTTTGTTTCCTACAAATATAAATGTAGGATGTTATTCTGCACATTTAGATTTTTTACGCGACCTTATAGCTCGCTTGGTTCCCCCAAAATCGATCAAAACGTAAAATACCATAGGAGGACCCGGTTCAAAGCCATGTGGTCGATTCTACCGTGGGGTTGGCGTGCAAAGCACGCAATGCATTGTGTATTTAATATACTCCCAACATGGGGGGTAGGCGTGCGAAGCACGCAATGCTTTGTGTATTGAAGATACTCCCAATATGAGGAATGGCTTTAGAATCATTTTGCAGCTATTCAGCACCGTCGTGAATAGACCTATGTCCCAAATTGTTGGTTGAAACCCTAAAACATAGGAATGTAAACTTAATTTTTGAAATTTGCTCAACTCACTCATCGGTTCAGCTGCGTGGTCGAATTATTTCCTATGTTAGATAATCATTTGTCACTAACCCACGTTCCTATTTAAAAAAATGAAGTTCAAACAAATATTGTGATTCCAAGGTAGCGGACAATAATTTCAAACTTATAAAAAAGTATAATTTTAGGCCACTCTTGCATCGTTCTTCAAGAGCTTTGAAAATGTAGGTGAAACTTTGTTGTTGCATCTTTCTAACGAATCAAGTCATTTCATTACTGACAAAACTTCGCAATTGTAGCCGGTTAATCAGTCGGTTGTCAAATTTTGTTTGAAGTTAAGCAATAGAGCCTACAGTGGTGTAACTGGTGGGGCCATCAAGCTGGAGACGCTGGGACACTCTTCAGATCTCTGGCAAAAGGTTGAAGGATGTTATCTCTGTAATGTACCTGGTTCAGACTACAGTAACAGCATTCCCGTTATTATCTTCAAATACCCAGAATGACCCCAGATACAGGACTCCGTACTGTTAAGGCCCATTCCACACTGCACGTGGGGTGCGTTGCTGGATGTATGCTATCTACTTTTCAAAATATCGCTTCCCTGCTTATCATATGTGACCATTCACACAGCAGGGCCACGGCCACGTGCCACGCCCGCTAACTGGCCACGCTTAGCTACCGTTCGTTTCTTGAGCGATCTTTTAAAACGTGTCGGACACATTTTGAGCCCGCGCATGCGCAGAGCGGGCTAAACCGTACATACATCGTTTATACCCTCCCCGTCAACAACCACTATGCACTCTCAATCATCTGTTTCGCCTTCAACTAACCCTTCCGCATTGTACAATGAATCATCCCTGTCTGCAACTGGATATTTAGTAAATTCCCTCAATGAAAACGTCTGGGAACATCTTTGAAACTTATGTTATAATTACGTGTTATTTTTTCATTATTTTTTATGTAACATTTTTATATTTAATTTTGAGGTACTCAATTTCTCATCTAATATTTAGTTACAAGAGATAAGCAAGTGTAATAAAGAATAATTTGTCAACATGTAACTTTTTTCGTGGTAAAGTAATTATATACAAACATGTTTGAAAATTTTATGAAACAAGTAAATAAAATAGTACTACTGTCAGTAATGACTTGTTTCTTACCTCAGGCAAATGTCTATTCGTTCCCTACTACTAATTGCCTCCCTGTAGGTGGTGTCGTTTTTCCTTTTATCTCCATCAACCATTGTCAGCACCTCATTAAACTGGTCAAGATTCATTCTAAAATTAGTGAAGAATTTGTCATTGTCAGCCTCGAGATCACGCTTCAAATGATGAAATTCGCCATAACGCTTTCTTTTTCTGTTTATTGGATGTACCCACCCGTCTCTTTTTGTCAAACAATACAACAATACCAGCTCATCATCACTTCTGCTGTTGCTGCTGGAGTCATAAAACCAAGGTAAGCCGCACGAAAATCCAGATTCACACCACGGGACCGTCGGAGCTGACATCTTTCTGAATACTGACGGTAATGACGGTATAACATCCGCGGCTGTGTGAATTGGTGCGTAGCTAGCGTGGCCGGCGTGGCGTACATCCAGCCATACACGCCACGTGCAGTGTGGAAAGGCCTTTAAGCGCTCACTATGTCGTGGCTTCTCTGCGACATCGTCAGGACGTTGAAATAAAAAAGACCGTGTTGTTTGCAAGTAGTTGAATTCATTTGGGTCTTCATGAAATTAATCCGACAACCATACATTTTGGAAGAACTCAGTGTTTTCATGTTTTTGCTAAGAGTGAGTTGCAATAAATTACTCTATAATTTATATGTTCATAATTATTATTACTTATCAGTTAATTTTTTTTTTTGAAAGTTTTAACCAGTTAAATTCTGTGCCTAAAAATGGGAGTATGAGGGTCAACGATCTAATTTTATTTCTATATTCTGTGCAACTGCTTTCAACGTTAATTTTGTTAGGTACTACAGGATTCCATCTCCTGTTAACTTCGCTCACTATTGACGTGACGAAGCAAGTGCAAACAGGTTGTTATATACTCTTACATTTCCTCGTGTGGTGGGAGTAGAAAATATTCAAAATGGGATTAGATTTAATGATTCAGTATTTTTGTTTTAATACATTTTGCATACATTATGTTATTAAATAGTAAGCTCCAGTGCAAAATCACATGTAGATTAATTAGCTGCAGAAATATATAATATAAAAAAAATACTATGGTACCTAAAAACAACAAACCTAAGGTAGTCCTACCTAACTATTAGGGGATTTTGAACTCGGTAAATGTGTACAATTATAAAGATATTTAGATATAATTTTATAAAACTATTTGTCAATTTTTGTATTTATAGGCCTATACATTATTATTATATATCAAAATAAAGTTAAATTATTTATAAGTAACTAATATTAAAAGAAAGAAACTATAATCATATATTATGTACTAGCTGACACGTACGGCGTTGCCCGTGGTGGTTAGTATTTTCAGTCTTTTTAACGTAATTGTAATCTTTTGAAGTGTTCAGTTAGTGAGTGGTATTTGGCTTTTATATATATAGATCTTAAATAATAAAAGCACTATTGTCATAATAATAAAAGATCTGAAATTATAATTTTAGTAACTTTGATCCCCCAAACCCCTCCTAAAATTTCGAAATTTTTCATACCCTTTCTTAGAGAGCGCCTAAGGCCCTAGAGGAAGCTACATACCAAATGTCATTCCAATCCGTTCGGGCGTAATTTGAGGATGATCAAAAACGCATTGAAAACTCAAGGAAAAATGCAAAAACGCCTATTTCTGGCGTAATTTTGGGAGAATCTCAAACATTTTTTAACAGACTACTTTTAGGCCTTAAACGAACCTAAGTACCAAATTTCAACATTTTCTGCCAATTAGTTCTCGAAAAAGCTGAGAAAACGCAAAAAATCGCTAGAAAAACGCGAATATTGGGCGTATCTTTGGGATGTTTTCAAAATCCGTTCTTAGTGCGCGTCTAAAGGTCAAACTGAACATGCATGCCAAATTTGAACTCATTTGGTTCAGTAGATTTTTAGTTCTGCTGATGATGAATCAGTGCCATTTCGCTTTTATATAGATAGATTATGTTATAAGAAGATGTCCGAATGTTTCCGAAGCTAAACGAATTGGTATCTATATAATATATATAAGCGAAATACCACTCACTCACTCACTGACTCACTCATTACGATTTCTCAAAAACTACCGAACGGATTGAAATGAAATTTGGTATGTAGCTTCCTCTAGGGCCATAGGTGCTCACTAAGAAAGGGTTTGAAAAAATTCAACATTTTAGGCGGGTTTGGGGGATCAAAGTTATTAAAAAACGATTTCTTCAAAACTACCAAACGGATTGGAATGAAATTTGGTATGTAGCTTCCTCTAGGGCCATAAGTGTTCACTAAAAAAGGGTTTTAAAAATTGGAAATTTTAGGGGTGTTTGGGGGGTAAGAATTACTAAATCACGATTTTTCCAAAATTACCGGACAGATTGGAATGCAATTTGGTACGTAGCTCCCTCTAGCGCCATAGTCGCTCGCTAAGAAAGGGTTTCAAAAAATTCGAAATTTTAGGGGTGTTTTGGGGGTAAAAATTAATAAATCATGATTTTTTCAAAATTACCGAACAGATTGGAATGAAATTTGGTACGTAGCTTCCTCTAGGGCCATAGATCCTCACTAATAAAGGGTATGAAAAATTTCGAAATTTTATGAGGGGTTTGGGGGGATCAAAGTTACTAAAATCATAATTTCAGATCTTTTATTATTATGACAATAGTGCTTTTATTATTTAAGATCTATATATATATATATATATATAAGCCAAATACCACTCACTGACTGAACACTTAAAAAGAATACAATTACGTCAAAAAGACTGAAAATACCAACCACCACGGGCAACCCTGTACGGATCAGCTAGTCTCTTATTAGTGTAAATGAATAAATTGGCGATATTGTAGCTATTATTAGTTCTACAACTCATATATAAAAAATCTAACTTACAAGACATTGTATTATTGATTGAAATTGTAAACATAACCCCAAAGTGTAATCTACGATAGGTGTAGTTAAAGTATTACAGATGATAAGTGAAAACAGCTGTTATATTATATTGTTACTCACGTATGTATGTACGTACGGACGTCCATCGGTTTTATAGGAGTTGATTGTAACGCTGCAGACAATAGTATTTTAGCATCAAGTAACCACACCTCTCACGTTGTATTACAAAACAATATGTTGACAAAAATAACACTTGATAAATATAATCTTATTTTACAAAACAGCAATCAGGCAACACTATTCCTGCAACGCGTCAATAGATGAAGAATAATAGTTTAAGTAATGTCGTCTGCAACTAAGCTCTTATGGACACTAAACGTTAAAACGTTACAAATAATAGGTTCCTGCAACATACTACCACAATATTTAGGTCTTTAATATCTTTATTAGAATCCATGTATAGAAACATTGATTTTTCTAAAAACATAACTGAATTAATAATTAATTAGCTGTGTATATTTTTAAAATAACAAATAACTAAGACCTTAGATTCCACTTTTGTAAATTTTGGTAATACACCATTTTATATAGAAAGTTTATTTTTAGACTCGAATAGCGTCGTTATTTTTAGAGAAGAACAATAAGTTAGAGTTTGAGTCGATATCCGGGTGTCGTAAGATGCATCTACATTCTGTGTTTTTTAAATGTGTTGTGTGTTATGTGTTTGTGTATGTGTATTTAACGTTTTTACGACCTCCATGTATAGAGGGACTTTCTGATGATGAGATACAATCTCGAAACGCATCAAAAACTTTAAACGAGTTTTAAACAAAGAGGTCCACTGACGGAAAATGAAAGGTATTATACTTTATTACAATAAGTTAGGTATCTTATTAGTGATAAATTTTAAGGCCTATTCTCTATTGCTGGCACATAGTGAACAATAATGTCAAAGGTAAACAGAATTTTAAATGTCTGCTACTACTTACTCATAACATATCAAAGTAAATTTATATTTAACAATCACTCGGTATGATTGGGTTAGGTTACAGCAAGAAGGGGTTTTCTTAGACCTTGCGTGACTGTGCTTAGCGTGCCGACAATCTTCGACTTTAATATGAATGGAATACATTACATTACCCGCCACATTTTACCAGACTTTGCGTTATTTTACCCGCATACGATGCGATGACTATAAGTTGATAAAATATGTGTTTATAACTGCGATTATTTCAACTAAACAATTAATTGCATGCGTTTGTGTTTGTGTATATTTATATTACTACTTGCTTGTGTGTTGTGATGTTTTCTAATTTAGAGTAAATTTTTAAATACTAGCAAATACTCTACAGGAATATCGGGTAAATATTGGTTCTTAACATTACCAGCAATGATGATTTCCACCATTAAACATTTCAGATTTGAGTTCCTTTGCTTGAAAACGAAAAGTGAGTTTTGAAAATCGTCTATGTTTTCCGTTTAGGTCTACTCGCATGATCAGCTATGCGCCGTTAAGTGCTAAAAATAACCTATTCAAACAGTTTGTTTAACGAATGTTAAAATTGAAAATCAGGTTTTCAGGCGCATAAACTATTGCCTGCGGAAAATATTTTACTCTTTAACACGTCCACTGATAAGGACGCACATGTGAGCTTGACACTGAACACTATGGGAAGCGGCCGACGCACATGGATTCCCGTGCTTTGCACGCCAATCCCCTAATGGGAGTATTTTCAATACACAATGTATTGCGTGTGTCGCACGCCAATCCCTGTATTAGCTGTATTTTCAATACACAGTGATTTGCATGCACTGCACGCCAACCCCCCTATTGGGAGTATTTTAAATACACAATGCATTGCGTGCTTCGCACGCCAATTTTAAGACTATGTGCTATGGAAGCATATGTGCGTCCACTTGAAAATCTTAGTGATTATTAGTGAAAGGTTCAAAAATAAAAAATTTAGTGATTTCTATTCATTTAGGCTATTAATATAAAAAACAAAAGGTCAGCTCCTGGCGTTACAAATACTAATTTACGTAGTTAGTGAACGTGGTAAAACAAGTCATGTTGCCAAGTTATGTCAAAAGGTTGTACTGCACATAATGCCTCAATGTTATAATTTTTTTTATTATAAATTTGTATCCTAAACCAAGCTCTTCCACGAAATTCCATTCATCTGTCCAAATGTGAGTATGGGCACTCTCGAAGCTTAGCCAGGGGAACGAGGTTTCTGTGTGCTGGGTCCCTGGGCACTCAGGCACTGATGGTAATGAGAGAGCAGATGAGCTAGCCAGGAAAGGGTCTAAGGCTTCTCTTGTGGGCCCTGAGCCGGTGCTTGGGATTTCCTATGGGCATGCCAGAGCATCGGTTGAGATGTGGATGCAGGAGGGCAAAGACAAAGCCTGGAAGGTTTCAGGAACAGGTGGACTTGCCAGGAAGTTGTTCAAGCCAGGCAGGAAACATGCTGAAGAACTTATCTCGCTAGGAAGGGATAACATGAGATGGGTGGTTGGCCTATTAACAGGTCACTGTCATCTCAGGAAACACCTACATAGAATAGGGATTGCTGAGGAGAGTATATGTAGGAAATGCGGAATGGCTGAAGAATCGGCGGAACACATCCTTCTGGAATGTGAGGCTCTAGGTAGAGCCAGAACTTTCACCCTGGGCCCACCAGGGCAGGAAAGGGAAACCATCCTATTAAACCCAATAGGTAGCATCTGTTCCTTTATCAGGAATACAGGTATCACTGGGTGGGAGTAATTAGGAAAATTAAGGGGGCAAAAGATCTTTTTTGGTCGACGCCGGAAGGGTTCCTGTTTAGGACCTTGCAACCCACAAAAAAAAAAAAAAATGGGCACTCTCAAACGTTTTCACCGAAAACATCTATATAATTAAAATGTAATAAAAACACCATGTAAACTAATAAACTATATTTAAAACTATATACAAATTATTGCTAGTATTAAGGGTTGTTTTAAAGTAAAAAATAAAGTACATATAATATATTGTTTAAAATGTGCTTTTTTGAATCTACGTGTATCTCTAAACAATCAAATCAAGTTATGCCTTGGTGACTTAATAAAAACAAACGCCAGCTGCATATACCCGGTTCAGTAGACTGTTTTATTAGTGAGAGGTTTTATTTCCATTTGGAACCTGCCTCCCTCGATACTATTGCCGGGGGATGCTAGATCTCATTAAAACACGACACTGTTGCCAGCTTGTGCAATTACATTACTTAAGGGACACTGGATGGTCGGGATTTGGGGTTTTATTCCGAGAGAGAAAACATTGTTATGGTTCTGTGGAATTTAATGTTTAAGTCAAAATATAAATAATGAAGTGAAATTAAAGACTAACACAACTGACTCGTTTACTTTGTAGAAAGTTAGCGTGGGTTTATACATTTCGCTGCAGCGTAGTATATGCCAGTCACTTGGTTTTAAACTTTCGCCTTTCTTTAGTTTTGCTCTAGTTATCATTAACCTAAACTAACCAATTTTTTTAACGTTTATTCATTAAAAATAATAATCGAATCACTTCTTTGACCTTTTTTCTGTCTGACAAAGTAGTATTACTCAGATATAAGTTCTAAATTAGACTTAATTATAGAGCTTGTTTACTCTATGTATACAAACTAGCTGACCTATTCGGCGTTGCCCGTGGTGGTTGGTATTTTCAGTCTTTTTAACGTAATTGTATTTTTTTTAAGTGTTCAGTCAGTGAGTGGTATTTGGCTTATATATATATAGATCTTAAATAATAAAAGCACTATTGTCATAATAATAAAAGATCTGAAATTATGATTTTAGTAACTTTGATCCCCCAAAACCCCTCCAAAAATTTCGAAATTTTTCATACCCTTTCTTAGTGAGCACCTATGGCCCAAGAGGAAGCTACATACCAAATTTCATTCCAATCCATTCGGTAGTTTTGAAGAAATCGTGATTTAATAACTTTGATCCCCCCAAACCCCACCTAAAATTTCGAATTTTGTTAAACCCTTTCTTAGCGAGCGCCTATGGCCGTAGAGGATGCTACATACCAAATTTCATTCCAATCTGTTCGGTAATTTTGGAGAAATCGTGATTTAGTCATTTTTACCCTACAAACCCTCCTAAAATTTCCAATTTTTTAAAACCTTTTTTTAGTGAGCACTTATGGCCCTAGAGGAAGCTACATACCAAATTTCATTTCAATCCGTTCGGTAGTTTTTGAGAAATCAGTGAAGTAGTTTTTGAAATGAGTGAGTCAGTGAGTGAGTGAGTGGTATTTCGCTTTTGTATATATAGATGATAATTTTGTATATACAAATAACATTTTGTTATTTATTTGGTACGTTTGCAGAAGATGTGCGTGACTATCAGTTCAAACGGAAAGAAACAAAACTTATATTTGTCCTTTAAATATAATGAATACACACTTCACTGACTGGCCAATCAAATACAGTTTTAAAAATATAAAACAAGTATAAAAAAGCAAAAAAACAAAAACACAACCAACATTTGAATATATGAATTAACAGTAAACTTTCAGCCATCTTGCTGAGCCAATAAGTATAACTGGCAACTGTCTCAGCGTTGTCGTAGATATTTGAGCATGTTGGAGAAAAGGGTTTGTTGCATGCTTCTAACGGATAATTATTTCTTCAAAAAGCAAGTTAGAATGTGGAAAATAAAAAAAAAACTTTTCTTCATCATCCCCACATATAAGTTTCAAGTGGTGTAAAATCGGTGCAGGGGGAGGTTTATGGAAAGTTTGTTCCTCGCAAAATGAATCGGTGTCCAAGCATTCATTGAAATAAAGCATTAAAACATGTTGGTGGGACCATTTTGTTGAAACCACTGGTAACCAAAAGTCAGATTGCTAGCAAGAGAATATCTTCTAATCTCTTGCAGAAAAAGGATGAAACATGTTCTCTCTGTAGCCTACATGGTTTACAGTAACAGTATGGTCGTTATAATATTATTCAACGGAATAAGGACCCAATATACCTCTCCTTGATATAGCGTACCATATTGCTAAGTTATGACTTCTCTACTGCGTCGTCAGGACGTTGAAATGAAACAAAATCCTGTTGTTTGCTAGTTGATGACACGGTTTAGGTGTAAATGAATTTCATCTGAAAAGCATACATTTTGTACGAATCCATGGTTTTCATAGGGCATTGTTATCATTGAGCCACGTAAATAATCTACTATGTATCTTTTGTCCCATCATCTAAAGATCGGCCAGTTTGTATTCGGGAATAAACCAAGATTTGTAAACATTCTTCTCGAAGACTTATTACTTTCGTTCATTTTCAAAGGTATCCAGTGCAGGACTTGCTGAAGAACGCTTGGTTTACATTTGTAGTGACCGTTTTTGGACGGCCTATACATCCTTTCTCTACTCTGATCGATAGAATACTACGTAACTTACTAAGCAGCATATTACACAGCTGTTTGATAAATCGTTCTTGTAACTCTAAAGCAGTTCCCATCGAACTAGAAACACCGCACCGAGAACAATTCCGTGTGAGCGAAAATAAAAATCGACTGCCAAAAACCTTCTCTGAAGTTTTGAAAACCATTGCCGCACTAACCTCAAATAAGAAAATAAGCAACGAGGATTGGCAGCCATAGACCATTTAAAAATTGTTTCTAAAAATCAACCACTGCTGTTTTCAATACTGTTTACTTTTGCACATACCGTATATATTTACTGAGACTAAATGGATTTGATTTTGTCTAAACCTAAGGCGTTCGTTAAATGAAGAAACTCTTTAAAATTTAGGCAGATTACACAATAAATAAAAATATTAACAATAAGTTTAGGCCTATAGTATTTAACGTATTTAAAAAAAAACTGGTAAAAGAACACTTACATTTTGAGTACTTTCGTCAAATAAATAGGCAGTACCTTAAAGGGTCTAAAAATATGAAACTAAATTAAAATTTGCTTGTGTTTTTACAAGATATTTACTATACATTTCAAACATTTATAAGACATAAATTTAGGCTTAATTATTCTCAATTGTGTGAGCAGACAGAGTACGTGGTTTACCGTGCAAATTAGTTACAGCTGATTAAGTACTGCAGGCATCAGCTGACATAGACTTCGCGATTGTACTTGGGCCTAGACACCGAATTTACTTTCCACCCTGTATCTATGTATTCACGTCGCAATGAAGGATTTATGCCGACACAAAAGACATCAGAAACCATCTCCATAGTAATACATCATCGTCTATCCTGGAGGATTATTTGTTAAGGAATCTTACACACGCGTAATACCAACCTTTCATAGGGTAATTCCCTCACGTGGGAAAATCACGTTGCTGTGCACACTGTATAATCTGATCCTTGCCAACCTTCGCTTTGATAAATTTCCATGTTTGGGTTACAAGGAAAAACAAATTTACCTTTGTTCGTGTTTTTATTGAATTAAAATGTGTTTGTTTGCAATACTGGCTTTCCAAAACAATTAGAAATGCTGATTTATTATTTTTGAATATACTCTAAAAGCTCTTTTCATTGACACCTATATGAGTAACAGTGAACAATTGTTGTCCTTATAACAAAATTTTGAGTTAACATTTTTTCTCTGTTGTTTGGATATTGTTCTAACTAGAGAAACATTTTTCTTGCATCATTTTGTTTGTACAACGAACTGATGTAAAACTTTTAAAGACAGACTTGGCGGCTGAGCGTGGAAGATCAGTTACTAATTAAGTTTTCTCAATAGGTAAAATTTTATTGTAAACTGCCTTGCCTTGATGGAGGTATGCCGTTAATAAAGTGCTTAGTAAATACAGTAACTCAATTACGTCATTTTATTAATGGTCGTTTTTCCATCAAGCTTGTACTTGTGGAGAGAAGGAGGAAACTTCTTTCCATGTTTTATGCGAATGTGATGCCCTCTCATCAATAAGGCAGAAATATCTGGAACAAGGATACCCTGACACCAGTTATATACGAAGGGAAGTCCCCCATGGACTCCTTCGTTTCGCAAAAAGGGCGGGTTGGATGTGAACTGCTGCCTGGACATGGGGCACAGAGGACTTCATGGTTCAGGTGCAGTGGGTCCTGGTGGCAGGTAACACAACCCCATAATAATAATAATAAGCTCGAACTTCACCATATAGTTTTCTATGTATTAATGCTTCCCTGCACTGGCATAAAATAACATCAATTGAAATAAAATTCGTTGTTTTATTACTTCAATATCCAGTAGAATCAAACATATGTAGAAAAATAGTTAGAGCCGATTAAGTATGATTACCTACAGCAGGCATCAGCTGACTTATACTGTAATTACTTTCCACGAAGCACGTCATATGCACATGAAGGATTTAAGCCGACAACAAAGACATCTGAGACCACCTACATATAATTATTTTACTTAGAGGATTATTATTTAAAAGAATCTTATACACGTTACCAACTTTTCACAGAATAATTCCCACATGAGGGAAAATCACGTTATTGTACCCATTGGGTAATCTGATCCATACAATTCTGCATTTATCCACTCATGACTTAAGGTTTTCCTCTATCTACATTATTGAATCTATATAAATAGTATTTCGAAACTCCAGTGCAAAACTTCTGAGCGTATTTCCGAAACCAAAGCTAAGATCATTGAAACAAATGCGACCACAGTTTTAGTTAATATGAACTTAAGTTGCTGAAACGTTAAAAGCTAGCCTTCGGGTTGTTTTGGGCAAAAACTAGAAATATTGCAAATGTTTCTTCTTGCCAAAATAATGTTAGAGACGATTTTCTTAGACAGAAAACGAACTCGGTAATTGTCCAGAACACCCACTGGCTTTCCCCAGTTGTGGGCAGTGCTGGCATCCTTAAGTAAAACAACACAAGCAATAGTTGGTCTGAGAAGGACCTCTAGTCAGTCGCCCTCAGATCCTTGAAAAGTGACGTCGTACATGATGTTTTAAAACATTATGTAGGTCTACTTGTAGTCTGACAAACAGGCTTCTGTTGAGACTTGTAGAAGTGACCTGATATAGACCTACAATGTTTTTTGTGCAAAAAGTGATATCTATGATATCACTCATAATTCTGCTGGTGAAATTTGGTTTAATACCTACATTAAAAATTGTCTAGTTATTTGACAAGAGAAAACCAAGTAATGACTGACCTCTGGTGTTGGTGTTTATACATTTGGAACCACTTATTTTATAATGGCCATAAAATAAAACACTAGCTAGGAAATTAAACAATATTTGTGTTTTTCTTTTTATATATATAACTTTTTTAAGGAATAACCACAAAATATGAAAAAACCCAGAAGCCGCTTTTCTTTCAAGGCATGTTTGTTTTATAAATAAATACTTTACCAAGGATTTTATGTTGTTAGTCTTGTGACTTTTTTGACTTTTGTTATCTCTGAAATAAATAGACGAATCGTTTTGATTTAGGTTGTTTCTGATAGTAAATGGGTTCGCTATTATAAAATGACATACTATAAATGTACGTAAAACTCATACTGTAAATATAAAAATGTTAAACTAAAACTGTTTGCACTTTGATCCATAAGAAAATGTCACGTTTCTGCAGGAAATTGAAATTTCAATTAATTTAAAACGAAGGAAAGCTAAACTAACTAGCTTTATATATAAAATAAACGGTGCCTGATAACTGCCACATACTTTCTTCAAGTTGAAACATTATACCTTTCCAAGAGTAGTATAGGAGGTGGTTATTTAGAATTGCAAAAGTAGGACATATCATGGAAAATATAAAAAATATTATTATTATTAAAACTATTCTATCGATTTCGAACAAATGTGCACCTAACAACCCAACATGTCAATTAGGCCTGTATAGATGCACGAAACAAGAATTTGAAAAGTTTTGAAAAACAACCCCCTTTTAGGTCAAAAACCCCCAAAAATCAGTTATTATTATTATTAGCACTATTACCTAAACGAGAATTTTTAGAAAGATGCGGTTTTTTGCATATTAAGGGCTAAAAATAAGCAAAATTTTATCAAAATCATTAGATCCGTTTTTGAGAAGTTTTGATTTCAAAATCCCTTAAAATTCAAAATTTGAAGAAATGAAAAAAAAATCGTGGAGATATTCCAGAACTACACCTACATACCAAATTTCATCAAAATTGGACCGTTGGTATGGTCTCCAGCTCTGTACACATTCTAACAGACACAC
>JAGFPH010004040.1:19744-45411 GCA_018207615.1 Philaenus spumarius | reverse complement strand
AAAAAAACCCCAAAAAATCAGTTATTATTTTTTTATAAAAAACGGCTCTAACGATTTTGATAAAATTTTGCTTATTTGTAGCCTTTAATGTGCCCTACCATATACAGAAACCCGCATCTTTCTAAAAATTCTCGTTTAGCTAATAATAATAATAATAACTGATTTTTGGGGTTTTTTTGGCCATAAAGGCGGTTGTTTTTCAAAAATTTTTAAAACCTTTTTACGTGCATCTATAAAGTCCTAATTGACGTGTTTGGTGCAAATTTGTTTGAAATCGATCGAATAGTTTTCTCTCTAGATAATAATAATAATATTTATTAGTTAATCTCCAACTTTAATAAAAAAAACTCTCCTACCCCACCCTACAAGTCACTGTGAATCTGTTTAGTAATTTAAATATGTTAGTGAGAAAGTATGTGCCAGTTCCTGGTACCGTTTATTATGATAGTAATAATAACAATTGAAATAAAATATTACTTATATAGATGTACACATGTTGAGTTAAAAAGCTTACTCCATCCAATAGACGGCGTTGCAACAAATCTGTTAATGGACTTTGCTTTCCAGCCCACTCTAAATGTTGTATGCTGAAGCCCATGATTAGTTTTCTTGTAAAATTTTGAGGCCATAATAGTTAGGTTATTAGTACACATTTTAAATATTTTATCTAAATATAGTGGAACCAATACATTAATGTTGCATTATTATAATCCACTTATTCCTCGGAGTAACCGTGAGTTGCAGTACTAGGCGAAACTCATCTGAACAATATTTAGAGGTTTCTATTATACTCTTATAAAAATGTTTACGGAGAATTTTGTTACATAAAACTAAATTTAAATTGAATTGTGTGTTAAATTAGTGTACCTTTAGGTGTAGGTTAAGTTAAATTTGTATTTGTAACCAGAAATTAAGAATTAAAACTCAAACGGGTGTGTAAGCATCCAACTCCGAAAAAAGTCGTAGTGGGAATAGCAGTTAATATTACAATTCTGGTAAATTACATTACTCATGGATATAGTTTAATTAAAGTTGTAAATAAACAACTTATTTGGTTGTTCTGATGGCGTAAGGGTGGTTCAGATTTAACAATATTGAAATGGTGATAATTACGCCTCACAAATAAATGGTGTAAATATTTTGTTTTGATTCTATGACGTTGTAACTCATGGATTAGAAAAGGTTGTTTAGAAATTTTGTTTATATATTATCTATAGATATACACTTTTCAAGAAAGAAATAATTAAATAGTAGGTAATGTTCATTAATATTACAATTTATGCAATTTAGGATTACAATTTTATACTAATACTAGTAAACCCCCGTGAAAAATCACAGGCGGATTAATTAGATACATATCAGAAACACATCATTCAACAAAATACTATTTTAAAAAATTCGACCACGCAGCTGGGCCGCTGACGTGAGTTGAGTAAATTTCCAAAATTAAGTTTAACTATGTTTTAGGGTTTCAACCAACAATTTGGGATGTAGTCTACTCAAGAAGGCGTTGAACAGCTGTCTGTGGGTACGCAATTTATTAGTAGAATTTGTTTGCGCCTTGTGGGCTCGTGAGTTTGCACCACTTGGCTTCGAACCGGGTACTTTTATGGTATTTTACGTTTTGGTTGATTTTGGGGGAGCCAAGCGAGCTATAAGTTTGCGTAAAAAAACAAAATGTGCAAAAAAACATCCTACATATATATTTTTAGAAAAAAACTAAAAAAAATTACATTCTCGTGGTAAAATCTCAAAAAACCGTTACTTCCTTTCAAAAAACGTACTTCCGGTTGTTGGATTTTTTTGCTAACGAACTCGTCCGAGCGACGTAGACAATCAACATGTGTACCAAATTTGAACCAAATCGGACTTAAAATGCGGCCGCTAGATATATATATGAATTTTAATGACACCCCAAAACGTGTTCTGGGGACCATGATCGGTGCTCATTTGCTACTTTCGACCTTGGGTCTCACCATAAGGGCCACTGCAATAGCTCATTTTTCCTATGGAAATTCGCTAATAACACATTATCTAGATCTACCTAACTAATGTTGACAGGGATTTTTAACTTGGTAAAAGTGTACAATTATAAGGATTATAAAACTGTATGAATATTTGTTAAAATTTTTTATTTATGTATGTTATTATATATTTAAAGACAGATAAAAATATTATCTTTTGATTGCTTTTTATTTCATATCGATAGATCAAATGATTTAGAAGTTATAAATATTACAAGACTTATATTTATTTAAGTTGTAAACATAACCCCAAAGGTATAATCTATTCTAGGTTTGTGAATTAATAAAGATGGGTGAAATCAGCTGTTTAGATGTAGGAATATTTCCTAAGCTAACGCAATATGTATCATTTCTTAATATTTGTATAAAAAAATATTGGTTGTATTTATGTATAGTTTATAACCTCAAAGCAAATAGTATAACGTATATTATAGCATACATTAGTTAGTTAGCTCATATTTAAAAAAATCAACTTCACAAGTAATTATAATTATTGAAGTTGTAAACATAACCTCAAACTATAATATACATTGGGTTTCCAGATAATGGGTGATATCAGCTGTTATATTAAATGTTATTTTACCGTACGTATACTCACTTTTATTATAGGAGTTGATTAGTTTCCTGAGAATAATACTAATATTAGGTAATACTCATTCATATTAGTTGGATAAGAATGATAAATCATTAAACAAAACGTAGATTTAAAAAAAAAAATTATATTATTAGTTCCATATTGCAATATACCAGAAGTAAGTAAAATATAAGTATGGCTGACCACAAAAACAGCCGATGATGACCACGTCAGTCTCGAATAGCGTTAAAGTTTTAAAAATAGAAGAAACACAATACGTCCCGAGATTGAAGTAATTGTAATTTAAACTTTTATTTACATATCAACTCCTGTAAAAGCGAGCGTACGTCCGTACCTACGTACGAACGTGAGTAACGTATAATATAACAGCTGATTTCATCAATCATCTGTAGTATTTAAACAATTTCAGTGTAGATTATAGTTTGGGGTTATGTTTACCACTTCAATCGTTATAATTCCTTGTGAAATTGATTTTTTTTAATATGAGTTATAGAACTAATGTATTCCATAATATACGTTATAATATTTGCTTGGAAGTTATAAACTGTATATAAATACAACCTTTTGTCACCAATATACATGTTTGTAAAAATTTAAACGCCTATCGTTTAACTTCGGAAACATTCGTACATCTTCGTATAACATATAAACCTATTCGATTATTAATTTCTTCACTATAATAGTAATAATTTCTATCAATATGAAATAAAAGGAATTAAAAGACAGTATTTTTTATTTGAATATATGATAACGTATGTAAATAAAAATGTTTAACAAATAGGCCTGCAGTTTTATAATCCTTATTATTGTACACATTTAAGGAGTTAAAAATCTCCTTCAGCATAGTTAGGTAGGAATAGATAGGTAGGCCTTAATGTTTTTTTTAAATAGTTTTTGTTTTAAATTATATATTTCTGATGTGTTTATAATTATTTGGCCTGCGACTTTGCATGGGGACTTACGAGTTATCTATATATATATATATATAATTCAATGTATGTCCGTCTGTTTGTACGTTTGTCTGTTTGTACGTTTGTCTGTTTGTATGTTTGTCTTTTATGCGTTACCAAACCGTCCATCCGATTGCTTTGAAATTTTGCATAGTAACACAGGTTAACCCTGGGAAGGTTTTAGGCCATTTACCGAAGTCCTAGGACATTAGGGCTACGCCCCAGTGGCCCTCAAAGTTTCAATGTTAATCTTATGGAAGGTCAATCTTAAGGAAGAAGAAGAAAGATTTCTATTGATTTTATCAGGGGCACAAAAACAGCTGTTCGTATAAAAAGCTTAAAACAGCTGATTTTGATCAACTGATTTGGATCAAAAACTGAATATAATTTTAGGTTAGGCCTACAATGAACTAATACACCAATTATTGGGCTAATTATTTAAGATATATAAAAGCCAAATACCACTCACTGACTGAACACTTAAAAAGAATACAATTACGTTAAAAAGACTGAAAATACCAACCACCACGGGCAACACAGTACGGGTCAGCTAGTGTTATATAAAAAAATGTGTTGGTTACAAAATCATGTTGATAGACATAAATGTCGTGGGTGGGTTAACACTTGCTACAGTATTAGATAGATAAGGAGGGACTACAACTACTCAAGCTTAGTTCTCTTAGTTAATCTGGTTTGTTTGATTAACTATCAACTTTTAATCCTCCCCTCTCCCTGCTTTGTTCTAATCTTATGACAAACTTTTGATGCCTCTGTTTATCATAAATCTTTTAATAAAGTACAGTGGTAGATAAATATCCAGATTGTACTTGTTTGTACGTTGTTAAATGAAGCTTGTAGTTGTTGATGCACAACGTATCACATCTTTTAAATGATACCATCATTAAATGTATTATATTTGTGTCTTTGTTTGAATAAATCATCATAGGAGTTAGGGTCTATTACACTGAGGTCTCACTACAGAAAATCTAAATAAACGTAGACATATACACACGATTCCACGTTCACCATGCAGTACAGGTCTTACGGAAGAATAGACATGCTACTACCATTATGGCGAACATCACGTTTACTGGCATGCGGGTTGCGTCAAATGACCGAGTGTTGCATGGGAGTTGTTGTTTTTTAGTTGGCTAGTATAGCTGAGACTGTCGTATGGATAGCATGGCTCATGGGCGCTCTCTACTCCACAGTGAACGTGGGTGGAATCGAGTGTAGCCCTTGCCGTTTTGAAGAGTTAAGTTAGTTGAACTTTAAGCCTATTTATTACCAGTTAGTATATGACTAATAACAGCATGGCAGTTGCCTTAATTCATTGCCTTACGGACAACCAGAAAGTTTTTTCTCCATATCATGGAAACAAGTCATACATCTAGATATCATCCTATACAGAAAGCCAACATTCAAACTGCACGCCTCGCAAGTCCTTGGTAAAGCATATGGAACTTTCTCCAATATTCAACCATTGATTCACCACATAAACCCTGTTCAAAAACCATCAGACTAACTATGTACAAAGTGAATCTTCGCCCCAGTTTGATACTGTCTTCTCAATTGTAAATGAAAGAAAAGACTGGATACTTTAAAAAAAAACTATTTATAATGTTAGCTATTCGTTGGCAATGTAACCATTCTTCAAGTTCTGAAAACCCAGGCAGTCTTCCTTTTTCTTTAAGTTAACAAAGTCGTTAACTGCCCTAGCAGGAAGCTCCAAACACACATACTCTGTCATCAATCGTGTCAGATCACGCTCCACCATGCAATTACTAAAACATTAAAGTAATTTCCAACACACATGAACAAAAATAACTAATAAGAAAATCAAACACATTTTAAAAACCAAAATCAAGTTAATCAATAAAACTAGATAGTGCCACTTCACAAAAAACTAAACAAATATCAAAAAGCCACTAATCATTTCACACTCATGCAAACGTATACTAAGGAGGCAGGCAACAAAAGTTTCAGTTATAATTGGTTTTCTCTCCCCAAGGCCAAGAATCTCAAACAAATATTTTAATTTGTAATTATTTTCTTAATAATGTATTGTATAAAGAAGCTAACCCTAATTTCGAATAAATTTTCTCCACACAAACTGTAAACCTGTGACAAATATATGCAAACTCTGCCTAAACAATGTTACCGCATCCGTGATTATAACGTAAGTGCACAAAACATTTGGAAATTTGTTTTGAGATGCGTAGAAATAACGATTTTAATTTTGTTAAATCCGAACCCTATTTTTACAACTCTAACCAAACAAGTGCACGACAAAAAAAAATGTTTTCTATATATCCTTCCGTAATATAATTTCCCATGTTGGCAACAGTGTTGGGTTTTAATGAGAACTGGAATTCGCATTTTACATAGCTGAATCCTTACACACGTTTGCGTTTTATTCCTTAATTTCTGGTAACAAATGAAAATGTAATCTTCCACTAATTAAACACAAAGCTTCTACTGGTTTCCATTTTGTTTGAGGGATCAATGTTCGTAATCTCTTTCTCAGTAACGAGCTAAATACATATAAAAGAAAATTAAAAATATTGTTTAAATGTGTTCATCACACCCGAGAAAAATGGTAAAAATAAAATTATAAAACGTTTTATGCATTGGTAAAAACTGACACTTGATTTGTATTCATTATATATCATAAAATGTTTATTAGGAAACAAAACTTATCTTCTATCCCAAATACGTTAATTTTACCTGACTCCTGTTAAATTTTATTGTCTTTATTTGGAATAGAATACACTGTAAAATTTCTCTTTTACACTATTAGTAATTTTTTGCCATACGTTATTGCAACGAAATTTTTAATCTAGTTTTGAACAATCTGTATGCAAATTAGGATATTAAATTATGAAACACACAGAAAGGCACCTAAATTCCCTCACTCACACACACACACCAACACCCTCTCTCAATCAAAGCACGTCAGTTGTATAAGTGCAGTAAAGATATTGTAATGACCTTAAAACAAATAAGAAGTTTAAACCATTTTATTTTAATTTTCCCATTAATCATTACATCCATTACAAC
The DNA here is from genome assembly GCA_018207615.1 of Philaenus spumarius. NCBI lineage: Eukaryota > Metazoa > Arthropoda > Insecta > Hemiptera > Aphrophoridae > Philaenus > Philaenus spumarius. The sequence continues at coordinate 38,782 of JAGFPH010004040.1, read as the reverse complement.
AGCTTTGCTTGCTGGAAAGTTAAAACTGTTGAATTTAAAAATCCATATTTAACGGAAAATTATACTTAGACAATGTATGTATAGCTTCCTGGATTGTATATCATGAATAATATGTACCTTGTATATACTCTTTTAATCAATCTAAATTGGTTTCCAGATGGATTGCCGGTTTCGACGGTTATGCCGTCATCATCAGATCAATATTCAAACAGAGTTGTTCAGCCTGCTAAAGGCGTCGTCTTATTATTAGCACATTAAACTTAGTTAAAAGAGAAATAATATAAACATTTAGATTAAAAAACATTAGCACATATAAACACATAAACATGTTACGATACCACATCGTTTTTTCACTTAATTTAGTACGCGAACCGATATTGACGTCGGTGCACAAGAGTCAAATGTACATGCCAGCCGGTCGTCGATATTGTTCTAAACTATAATAAAATTATAGTAATTTATAGGAAAATGATAATAAAAAATTATTATTTATGTGAAATAATATGCTTCCCCTCAAAACATCTGTTAAGCATCTGTGTTTTTTTCACATCTGTTAAATTTAAAAAAGTTAACAGTGCCAAATCATAGTACCACAGCTAGTAGCAAATTACTATTACTACATAATTATCCTAAATGCGAACTCCTTAAAAATCCCCAACCCATATATCCATTGACAGATGCAAACAATATCGACCAGGCAAAGTACACAGCTGCAGGCGTTTATTGAGCGAATTAATTGTACAATTACGAAATTACTTACCAATTTACAAAAGCTATTCCAATTTCCCTCGACAATTTACTGTAGCCTGTTTGGCATGAAGACGGAGCAATTTGAAAGCAATTACAATATTAAACCTGGATAATTGTATTTGTCGTTACCCTCACAATAACAAAAGCTAACCCTCGATAAATGAAAGCTGTTAGAAGTATTCGGTATTGTATTTCTTAAATAATGAAAAGGTTACGTGGGTGGGCTTTGCTTTGTTAATCAATTTAACTGAAACAGATTAACTTCTACAAACATTTTGATGGGTTATTTCCAAAAATGTAATAACTTAACAATTACTAACTTTTAAACGAGATCAAATAAATAGAAAATTGAGGCATATATATATTATTTTGCTTTATTAATTTTGAAGGGGAGCAAACGTTTAATATAAAAAAAAAACTAGGGAAAACCCCTGCCTGTTACGCACGCCAAAACACTTACAATTTCCACACACTTATTGTTTAACCTTTCTTAACAAAAGTGTAGGATTAATTATGTCGTTAAAGCAAAGACAATAAGCAATATTAAATGATAAAATCAAATTACCAAATTATTGTGACTGGAATTATAACTAAGATTATTACTGAAGGCTGCCGTACTATGAATGCTATACTATATGGTGTTATAATTTTTGCAGCAGCGATTGAAACTATAATATACAGTGGTTCATTAATTTCATATATTTCTATTATTTTCTGTAAGCATGTTGATAAAATAAATAGAACATTCAAAAATATTGTATTTTACTTACAATAACATATGAAAAATATTACTGATAACTTAGGTCTACCACTTTTATTGAAATTCTTCGCCATCATCTCCCAACCCAAGTTCTTTAAATGTATGTAGCCAGCTTTAACCACAAACAAATATGACTCTTTACCTATATTATTAAACCTTCTACTTTCCTTCTAGGTGACAACTGATACGTTTGATACAATAAAAATAAAATAAAACCAAGTCTTTATAAAAAAAGATAACGATGGCGTGAAATAGAAACATTGTACGCACGCGCCAACTATGCTATACACGATAAATATATGCAATAATAGTAGGCGTGCTATAGCGCTAAACGTTATAGCTTATAACGCGCTATAAACTATAAGCAGTATGAGGTGCAATGTTTGTTGGGGGCTAGATATCCTTTGCTATATGGTATAGCATTTGGTGAGCGTCAGCCTTCAGGCCTGTTCTTAAATTAAAACTTAATATATCCGAGTTATGTATATTAAATATCGAGACTTTTAATCCACCTAATAAACAAATATTTCTAAATATAAGTACATCCGTGGTAAACTAGAACGTGTCTGAACTAGCACAACTATCTGAAATACGCATTTGATTGTGATTTGCCTTTTAGTTTGTATGTGTTTTCTGTAGTGTGCCTGGAAAATGTTAGTCAAAAAGTAGAACAATCAGTTAAATAAACAGTGTTTGTTAAGTGGGATAAAACGCAAACGGAATGTTTTCAAAGACTAACACAGTTTATGGAAATGACTGCGAGTGTGAGTTGAGTGGTATAAAAAATTCAACGAGGGACGATAACTCAGTAAAATGGTAAGATAGTACGAATAGAGTGCTGACTCAGTGTTTTAACCCTAGAATCCCAACCCTTCGTCTGGTAGACGATGATCGCTATGTTTTCGTTCCCCATTCCCTCTACGTTGTAGTGTATGCCCCCAAAACTCCAGTACCTTTATTTTCCACCCGGATGGCCACGTTGGTGTATCGGAAACCGGTTGTATGTGTATATTTGTGCGAAAACTGTGATCGCGTAGTCTAGTAGACGAGGCGTTGGGAATGGTGTTAGTTTTCAAATAACATTGTGTCTATGTAGCAATAACATTGCGATACCAACATCCTGCATCAAGAAGTTCCTGATACTCAATCTGTACAACAAGAACCTCAGAGAATAAATACATATTTGCTCATTCTGCCCATCCAAGTAACGTCGGTTGACGAGATTCTTTTGCAAGCGCTGCTCAAAAGCAATGTGCGGTGACCATCAAGGATAGTGGTGCTTTGAATGTGTTCAAGAGCAATAAACAGGTTCAAACTGTGTCAGTTGTATGTGTCGTACATATCATTTGTGTTGTTAAAGTGCTAATACAACGAATTACTTTATTCTTTTTAAGTATGTATATTTTACCCGTCGTCTCGTAGACTAAGCGTTAGGAATAATGAAAATTTTATAAACGTTGGGATTCTAGGGTTTGATAGCTGAAACTGTCAATTTTACAAAGACACATGGTGGAAAAATGTTGATCTTAACGGTCATGACAAAATTTTGTGCAAAGATGGTCTCAAGGGACCTCACACCAGAGCAAAATAATGTCGTAAGGAATGTAATATTTCCATTTTGGAGCAACTTGAAGCAGACCTAATTGTTTTTAAAGTAATTATTTTTACTGAACTTGGATCAATGCACTGGAAAACATTCCAGATCAAAGTACAGTCAACACACTGGAACACTTAGCTGTCACCAAGAAAGAAAGCCTAGTCTAAGCAAGTCAACAATTAAAGCAATACGTTTTGTTGTGATATCAAGAATATCATTTCGGTAGAATGACTTCCAGAAGGCATAACAAAATAAACAGCATCATTATAAGGATGTTTTGATAAAGCTGAGAGAGCAAGTCAGGACCAAATGCTCACAACTTTACTGTTGAAAATGGTTTCATTCTTGACCAGGACAGTGCTCCTAGTAGACCGACTAATTTAGCACTTTTTGTGAAGCATTTTTTGACCGAAAATAACATTGCTATACTTGGTAATTATCCGTATTCGCCTAATTAAGCATCGTTTTCCAAAAGTTAAATCAGTGCTTAAATGGACACGTTTTGAGTCCGTTAATCGTGTTAAAAGTAAGGAGAATTTGGTGAAACAACTGATAGAAAGTTATTTTCTCCATGCCTTACAACAGTAGACAACAAGACTACAGCAAGGGTAGTATTTTTAAGGACACAAGCATTACAATTAATTGTAGTACATATAAATAAAATTGAGTTATTTAATCACTCTCTTTTCATAATAGACACACATCGTAATTTATAAATAAAATTAATAAAATAAAATAAATTAACGCTTAAACGACGGATCTTTTATTTTTAAATATAATATTACGTTTTAAATTGAATGAACTTTCCATGATTTCGTTTTCAGTTTGACACATGTATACGCCACAGGTATAGCACGGGTACGTCACACACTATCAAAAATCAGCTTAGTGCATCCTCTCAGATTAGAACCGAAACATCGAAAAATGTTTTTATAAAAATACATAATACACTGCTTCATATCAATCCAGATAAACTAGAAATTTCTGATTTCAAAGGGTTGCGCATGAGGAAGACTAATCCATCATACTGTAGATAAACTAGCAGCTGTTTTCGCGGGAAAGATGTTTGCATAGCCAAATCGTAGGACCAAAGGATATGCTAAATTAGATAGGCTCCCCATCCACTTGAAATTGAGTAAGCTTGGCACTCTTTTTGGCTTCTCCGCAACACAAAATCAACTGCTGCCGTTGCACTCTGATTAATATTTCAAATCTGACTTTAGTAATAGAGATGGGATAATCGAACAGTTTATTTTATTACGACAAAATGGAAAATATAATTGATCACTGAGATAATATTTGCTGAATGATATTTCCTTTTTATTAACAATTGAATTAAATTATTTGTTTCTGCTACACACACATTATAAAACATTGTAAACGAGTTATAAATAAAACATACTTCGCACGCCAAATAATTTCTGTATCCACTGACATATTTTATAATAAAGTTATAGTTTTAATCATAACTAAAAGATAAAATGGTAAACAATATTAAATGTATAAATCAACGTAGTCAATATATTGATGTAGCAGTAGTTACAACAAATCTTTAAAATAACCAGCGTGTATCCTAAACAGAAATCTAACCAAAAAATTACCAAGAGAAATTTGTTCAAAGTTCGAAATCAGCTGCTAATGGAAATTCGACTACGAAATAGGTTAATTGGATCAGATGTGTGTAAAGTAAATTGCTTATTAGTGTGCCAACACTGAACATCAGTTGAGCTAAGTAAACTGCCAGCTCAATTCCCTGTACAGGGATTGACATTGACGATAGGGCGCTTGCAATCCATTGATGTATTCACCAGTCTCGTTAAGTTTGTTCAGTAACATGTAATTAAATCTACTGACGTAAACACTCTATGCTAATTTCCTCTATTTCATACTAGCGAAGACCCCTGCTTGCTCCGCACGCCAACCCCCAAACACTCTATGCTAATTTCCTCTCTTTATTTCATACTAGCGAAGACCCCTGCTTGCTCCGCACGCCAACCCCCAATGGAACCTTCCAAAAATCATATGTTAGCCTAAGTTTTATTTACAATAAAGGTGTAGGATTAATAATAACCTCAAAACTAAGATGATAAATGATGTTAAATGTTCAAATTTATATATTTCTTATATTTTATAAAAGCAGTTATAATAATGGTTAAAAGAACCAGCATTGCTCAGGTCTACACTTTAGAACCCTAACCTAAAAGCTAGAAATACAAAAATAATTGCTTCAAATTTTGAAAACAGCTGTTAATGGAAATATTAGTGCAAACAGCTATGTTATTTTATTCAATTGGTTGCTAAGGTAATAAATGTAAATACATGTGTGGTTTTATCATTCTAGGCCTAACCTAAGAATGTTTTTCGACTAAATTTACAAATATTGAAATAAAAAAAGGTTATTATCGAAATGAATTATAGCCTATGTTACTCAGGGATAGTGTAGCTTTTAATTAGTAAAATTATTTTTTCAATCGGTCCTGTAGTGCCAGATATTACCCCCTACATAAAAAAATAATAATAATATTACCTCTTTATAATATTAGTATAGACAAAGTATTAATTGTTCTTAACCGTTCATATTTTAGACAACTGTTGATAACCGTCAAAGTTAGATTAATCATTTATAAAATATCAATAAAGGTTTCATCTCATTAGGATGAATAGATTTTGAGTTAAACAGTTACTAACAAAGCGCAGATAGATCACGATCACAGTAATGAATAGCCTTATTATTCCTACACGTAGATCACTGCAGAATGGAACGGCCATTAAAATAGTTGATCAGTTTAAATATCTTGGCATACCAATTCCAATGCTGTATATATCATTATGGCTGTCAAGTTATATCTTGGTAAATGAATAGAATACCGAAGAGCAAGAACCAGTAACACCCCCTCTCTGCCTTGCATTGCTGTGAGAACACCATTCCATTATTGACGTCACTGGTTTAATTGTTTAACTTATTACACAGCAATTATCTGAAATTCATTAAGCTTGATAAAAAGAAACCTTTGTAATGGTAATAATGTCATTTGTAAACAATTATAAATTTCCTTTGAGTTGTTTTAGGTGCGGGTTTCTTTATTTACTTGTAATTAAACATTTTGCTAATGTTGAAAATCTTGTAAAAAAGTGCTTAGGCTGTATATCGTTTGAAAAAGTACATCATTAGCAATATTTACTTGGTATTTTTTTTGGTTTCTGAGCAAATAATAAAACAAAATGTATGTACATTTAATGCCGCTAACTTGAAAGGGGAGGAAATAAGTCAGTACTTGTTTCTAAAAGCTTTCTTTTGAAAGACCTTAATGAAGCAACACTTGACGTATATTAAAATTAGGAATTACGTGAAAATTCACCCACCCCAAAAAATATTCAATTTGGGAAATTGGATTTTTTTCTTAAATTCTTGGAGAATGAATCTGCGAAATAGTGGGATTTCAATTTATACCAGGTTTTTAAGCTGGTATATATCTCAATAGAATGAAATAGCTAGATATAATTTTAGGCTTTGATAGAAAACCATTTCAAATTACTGAGATTCGTAAAAATACAAAATATTCTGAATTCAAAAATAAATTAAGATATACCCAACTCTTATAGGAAGAAAAAATACATGAAGAGCATTAACAGAAATATTGAAAAATGTTTAAAATTTATTGTTCTTCCAGTTTAAAAAAAGTACCTACTCAAGATAAATAAAATATAATTCGACCACGCAGCTGAACCGCTGACGTGAGTTGAGCAAATTTAAAACATTAAGTTTATAAGCCTATGTTTTAGGGTTTCAACCAACCATTTGGGAAAATAGATCTATTCACGACGGTGCTGAATAGGTGCAAAATGCTTCGCTCGCCATTCCGCATATTGGGAGTATTTTCAATACACAATGCATTGCGTGATTCGCACGCCAACCCCCGTATTGGGAGTATCTTCAATACACAATGCATTGCGTGCTTCGCACGCCAACCTCACGGTAAATTCCACCACATGGCTTTGAACTGGGTACTTTTATGGTATTTTACGTTTTGATCGATTTTTGGGGAACCAAGCTAGCTATAAGGTCGCGTAAAATAAATGTGCAGAATAACATCCTACATTTATATGTTTAGAAAACACTCATCGTAGGAAAAATCTTAAAAAAATTTGTTACTTCCGGTTAAAAGATGTGCTTCCAGTTGTTGGACTTTTTGGCTAACAAACTCGTCCAAGAGATGTAGACAACGAACATGTGTACCAAATTTGGACCAACTCGGACTTAAAATGCGGCCGCTAGAGTGCGAACACATATATACCCCAAAACGTGTTCTGGGGACCATGATCGATGCTCATTTGCTACTCCCAAACCTGGGTATTACCATAAGGGCCACTGCAATAGCTCATTTTTCCTACGGAAATTCGCTAATAATACGATGGCATAGATTATGACGTATAAATCATGTAAAAGTTGCAGTGAGACCTTTTGCACGTCAGCCTAAAGGGCTTATTGTGCTAGCACATAGAGGATGTTAACAAATAGTGTTCAAGTCCATAGGCTTTGTGAAACTTTTGACGAGGTTTACCTGGTGAATGTTCTATAATTTCTTTAACTTTCCAAAGGTTCTACAACTTAACAGTTCGAATCATTCACACTCATAGATAAGGTTTATTCTGCATTTTCATCCTGAAGGCCGCCACGTTCCCTGCTGTAAACATTCCCATACTTTGCTTGTGTTTCCTCAATTGACAATTTCCTGTGATTATTTCTACTGATTTCTTTATTTTACTGCTGCTCAGCATAAATATATTGGATACAATTTGCCTAGAAATAATAAGAAGTGGGTACGTAAATATCCTCAACCTAGGGATTTTCCTCCACCTCTTCATGTGATCTAGTCTTGTGCAATCGGTATTTTGGCTTTCATGCAGTCCCAGACTAGCATTTACCTGAACTCATGCGAATACACAGCTTCCAAATCTGCCTGGCTTTCTGAGCATAAGAGCAATACAGAAATTTGTATTGGAACATCTAAGGTTTTCTCTGACACATTCCAATTTTTGTTTATAATACTGTTGGGTATTATAGCAAGACGCTTTTCAGTCTTGGGTTGCCTCCATAAATTCATTTTCACTTTAGTACCTTGTTATTTATCCGTCCATATACCACTCCACTTCGGTAGGAGTCGTCCTTCCTCTAACCATTCCTCACATTACCACGCGGAAACGTTTTGAAAAGGAGAACTGCGTTTTCAGATGATCTAATCTCTAGCGACCAATAATTGTCTTATACTGGAATGACTCTTCCTTGATGATACCTTTGCAAAAAGGTCCAGCTAAAGAATGCCAAGAAAGCAGTAGAGCGGTACTAGGAGCACTATTAGTTGCACACATAGTCGTTGGACTCTCGCCAACCTCGCCACCACACTTTGGACTTCTGTTTTTCTGCACACCACAATGGCGCCGTGAGTCATGGTGGGTCTCACCACAAACATGTAAAGCCAAAGCATCGGCTTCAACATACTTTTAAGAATCTTACAAAAAGTTGAAATGGTACAGTAAACTACGTATCAAACTTATCAGTAAACAAATGTTGCAATTTATATAAACAAAGTATAAACATCTTGTAATTTTCAACAACGCGATTTCAACAAATTAGATTTGTAGTAGCATGTTTACATTAATACATCTACAACAACATAATTTATATGGTATCACATATATTATTTCTCAAGGCCATTTTTTTTGTCGGTACTTCCTTAATACATCATCAAATTACATGAATGAGGCATCATTTTAAAGCTTTCCTTAACCGCTACACCGGAAAAATAAACAAAATACAATTATACAAAAAATAAAATAAAATAAAGAATCCGAAGTAACAGTGATGTAAAATCAAGTAAGTTGTAGGGATAGTTTCCTGGCGTTGGCAACACTGATGATAACAATACCCAGCTGGAGAGCTGCCGTTACGCCACTACATTGCTATTTTTAATTAATTGTAAGCGTGGTTATAAACAGCATTGCGGATACACCTATTTGTTGTTGTTTACCTTCTGCAAGTTGGTAAGTTGTTTAAAAATATATAATAACAATAACAAAATTATTTTTCTTTAACATGGATTTAAATTAATAAAACACTGTTAGTAAGTTAGAATGCGAATGCTTCGCACGGGTGAGCTAGTAGTATCTAAATAGTGATCTAAATAGTATCTAATAATGTTTCTAGTACTTAAAATAAGTGTTTTAAATACCGTAAACATATTTTAAACTATAATTTTAATTGTCCGTATAAAATTTAAATATCAAGCTATACCTATAAATTCTACCTACATTTCGAAAATTACAATTAAACCTTTAAGGTTAAAATGGTCAATAAAAAAAGTTAATGTGTAATGTCGTGGGACCCCAGTCAGGAACAAAGTTCATCACGCCTTTTCTTCAATTCTTTTACCAGCCTTAACGGCAACATACACACATAATAATTATATAATTAATAACATAATAAAATTATTTTAATCTTCCAACTGCCGTTTATTATTATATTGTTTTTTATACAAATATTTACTGTATCAATACTTTTAATGTTATTAGTGAATTTCCGTAGGAAAAATGAGCTATTGCAGTGGCCCTTATGGTGAGACCCAAGGTCGGGAGTAGCAAATGAGCATCGATCATGATCCCCAGAACACGTTTTGGGGTGTCATTAAAATTCATATATATATATATATGTATATATGTGTTCGCACTCTAGCGGTCGCATTTTAAGTCCGATTTGGTTCAAATTTGGTACACATGTTGGTTGTCTACGTCGCTCGGACGAGTTCGTTAGCCAAAAAAATCCAACCACAGGAAGTACGTTTTTTGACCGGAAGTAACTATTTTTTGACATTTTTACTACGAGAATAAAACTTTTTTTTAGTTTTTTCTAAAAATATAAATGTAGAATGTTATTCTGCACATTTTGTTTTTTTACGCGACCTTATAGCTCACTTGGTTCCCCCAAAATCGACCAAAACGTAAAATACCATAAAAGTACCCGGATCAAAGCCAAGTGGTGCAAACTCGCGAGGCCACTAGCCGCAAACAAATTCTACTAATATATTGCGTACACACAGACAGCTGTTCAACGCCTTCGTGAGTAGACCTATTTCCCAAATAGTTGGTTGAAACCCTAAAACATAGGCATATAAACTTAATTTTGGAAATTTGCTCAACTCACGTCAGCGGTCCAGCTGCGTGGTCGAATTATTATAATATAGGTGTAGAATTCATTATAATATCAAAGCTAAGATGGTAAACACAGTTAAATGTCAATTAATTGTAAAGACATTCAATGAACATAAAATGTTGATTCATCCGTCTAGGCCTAACCTAAAATTATTGTGTGTGTGTTTAATTTATTTTACCTTTCTTAACGGCTTGACGATAATATCTGAACCATCGTCTCTTAATTGAAATTGATGAACCAAAACACATTTTTCATTCATTGCCATAGCAACCAATTTGTTGACGCTTTTTCGTTACTCGTATTTTATATTTGTCATTGCCATAGCAACCAATTAATAACACATTTTTTCGTTACGCATTACATTTTCTATTTGTTAACTTCTACCACAACCCACGTTAAGGTACTTCGTTCCAATAAAATAGACAGAACTTAGGTTATATAAAATAGTGTTTATTACGTAGGCTACATAAACGCCACGCCCCGCACCAGCATGCCAAGCGTGACAACTAGCTGCAGAGTGCGCTAACCCTGCGTGATCAAATTACCTGGGCAAACAGAGCACTGCAGCTGCTTAATTTTATATCCAATTTTACAACTCACCATAAAAATATATCTCTAATCTACTTAATATAAAATAATAATTTCTCTATCACGACGTACAATTCCTATTGATTTGTGTTACATTTTATTTGTATTACAGCGTTTTATTTATTCAGTAATTGATTATTGATAAAGCCAGATCATTTACTCAACTATTTCTGGTAAACAGTTAATTCGTCTGAGCTAAACAAAGATCATTTAGCCAGAGTAAATAATTGAATAATGTTCCGAGTTTATTAAACAGACGACATTAATATACAATTATGAGAACCTAATAGCTGCGATTAAAGTAGAGATAAGGGCATAGTGTTGCTCAAATTTACCTTCCAATACAAAAATAGTTGATTACGCGATGTTCCAAAAATTCTTAGAATGTGATTTTACTACATTATGTTACTAAACGTTGCAAATATTTTCATGTTTTCGCAATACAATGTGACACATGAATTAAATTCTGTTTAGCAAAAAATTTAGTGTTGTTTAGTTAAAATTTTGAATGAAATATTCTCATTTCAATGTAAATCAATATCCCAGTTGTTTCTCATGCCAACCCTTGTACAATCTGCATACACATATTTTGTGATTCCTTTTTAATAAAGGTGGACAATTAAGTACAACCTCAAAGCTATGATAGTAAATAATGTTAAATGTATAAATTAAGTTATTAGGTTAACAGTACATCAGCAAATATGAACTATGAAATAAATTTGAAAAGTAGGATATAAGAAATTAGAATATATATATCATAATTCTAATCATAAATAAAAATCTAATCGAAAACATCTATTAAGATGAATGCCATCGAGAAATAGCTTACATGTAATGTTAGAGGTGTTTGGGTAAACATTATTACTGTATATTCAAATGTTAGGCCTAAACTTCCTCTAAACTATAGCAGTATTTTTGAGAACTTTTAAAACTTGAGAAAGTATCCTTAAGATTAGTATAATACATATTCAGGAGTTTACAGTGATTGAATCATCTTCAATATGTTCAACTAAAGAATAGATTTCCCAACGATGTACAGACTTAAACTTTCTTTAAAATTATTTGCAAATTTTAGTACTTCCTTCACCAATTTGACGTAGTGTTCTCAAGATTGATACAAAATAAAATTTGAATAGGAATTTATTTAAGGGTGTTGTAAAAGTTTTAGTAACCTTTTATTTTTTTAAGTTATTAAAAATATATATATATTTTCATTTTCCTTACGATCTACTGTAACATTAATAAAAGATAAATCATTGTAACACTACAAAAAAAAATTTCGAATTTTTTTTTTAAACTCTTTACTTTCGACTAACTTTGTTAAACAAGAATACAAAAATAACCATATATGTTATAAAAAACTTTTAGGGAAATCAATGATACACACAAATTCCTTCTCCAACAGCTGATTAAATCCTCCTTATTACTTTGAATATTTTTTTTGGTCATTTGCTTCAAATAAGCAAATATTGTTTACTTCATTGTAAACAAAGCATCTCAGATATCACAATTTTTTTCCAATCATCTGATTTAATATTATAATTATTATATGGCTGTGGTATTGTATGACATACACAAAATAGATATAATAGCAATGTTTAAAATTATGTTTTGATCAAATATAAAGAAAATCCTCTACTTTTTTTATTTTTCACAAAGAAAATATGGTCTGATATACATAAAACGTGGTCACATATTCTCAAAAAGATGCGTAACCAGAAAATAAAACTTTTGGGAAAAGCCTAAAACTTCAAAATACAGGTACCCGTTTTAAAGGTGGCGGATACCATAACTGGGAAACAAAATGTTTTCAGACCTAAGTCTACAGAAAAACTTATGTTATTTTTACCTAATTAACAATGCTTCAAACTGGGTTAAAGCCTCGTCCACACTTGCAGACTGTGTATGCAATCGGCCGACTGTCTGTTGACACAGTTTGTGATTCGAGTCTCCGTCTTGTTTTACGTCCACACTAGAAAGCCAGTGTTTGACGACATGGAGACTGAAGAGGACGTGGTTTTTGCTTGTGTGTGCTTTATCTTTCTAAATCATGTGGCTGATTTACCAATGAAGAGGCGATGGTGGACCCGCAAGTTTCTCGAAGAAGGTTTCTATTATGACCGCAATTTGTTATCTGACCTCCTATTAGAAGATGGAGCAGGTTTTCAGAACTTCACGAGGATGACACCTACAGATTTTGAAATTCTGTTAGGATTCGTTGTGCCAAAGATATCAAAGAAATGTACGCGATACAGAGCTTTAGACATCAGCATAGCAATACTAAAACACAATGTGTACCATTAAGCTACACAATATTATTACATATAAATTTGTATTTACAAATTTATTAAATCAAAATACACGCATATATGAGTCACTTATTAAAGTTAAAATAAAATTATAAATATTTATTAAAATTTTATTTCGGTAAAAAAAAATATGGAGTAAAAATACTTATTACTAAAGTACGTGTTGTTCACCATTTGCAACCAGTACTACCCCAGTGCTACTCTCCGTTTTTTGTGTGTGCGTGAGTATTGGTATGTATGGTCTCTAGAATTAATTACTGTATAAAATTATTATAAATTAATGCAAAAAATAAAACTTGGCCAAAAGTTAAGAATTGAGCTAAATGTAAATTGATGTATGTTAGATTTTCAGCTATATGTAATTTATATGTGTGTTTGTGGCAGTGTGTATGTGTGTGTGGGTTGGCATGCATAGTTCGTAGATTTAATGAATATGTAAAATTATTATAAATTATTGCAAAAAAAAAATAAACCTAGTCAAAAGTTAAGAATTGAGCTAAATGTAAACTGATGTATGTTAGATTTTCTGCTCTCTGTAATTTATATGAGTGTCTGTGACAGTGTGTATGTGGGTGTGTGTTGGCATGTATAGTTCTTAGATTTAATTACTATGTAAAATTATTATAAATTATTGCAAAAAATAAACCTAGTCAAAAGTTAAGAATTAAGATAAAGGTAAATTGATGTATGTTAGATTTTCTGCTCTCTGTAATTTATATGTGTGTCTGTGACAGTGTGTATGTCTGTGTATGTTGGCATGTATAGTTCGTAGATTTAATTACTATGTGAAATTATTATAAATTACTGTAATTTTGGATGCTACCTACCTGGCCAACGGTCAAAATGACCAGTGCCATTCAATGCTTGTGTAATTGTTTGTATACTTTGGGAGATAAATATAGCATTGTTATTATTATTATTATTATTATTACTTATTACTAAAGCTCACAATTTTATTAATATAATAAGAATGACAAAATTGTTATATTGTGTTCTTTACAAAAGTATAAAATGTACCAAATATCCTTTACAGTATAAGTATTTTGATAATCGGCCGACAGTCTGCGTGTTTTCCCGTTCGTTTGGGAAACAGAAAACATTGTCTTTTGTCTCCAGAAACACACAGACTGTCGGCCGATTATCGGCGGACGGTCGGCAGATTAGCAGAAGATGTCTCCGGAGACAAGAGAAAACACCAGAGAGACAGTTGGCCGACAATGTTTCCGCAGACAAATCTGCAAGTGTGGACGGGGCTTAAGAGAGCTACGGGACACTCTGTACAGACTCTTGCTTAAAATATAGACTAGGTTACATTAAATTGTCTCCTTTAAAGGTAAGCGGAGTGAGCTGCTGTGGTGTATAAAGCATGTATTATTATTTATTTATAGATTATTCTATATTAAAAAAAAATATTTTCAGCAGGTTCAGTGTTTGTTAATCCCAACATAGTTTCAAGAACGGAAATAGTAGCGTTAAATTATAAACTCGTTTTCAGTATCCAGGTCACTAATTGAATAAAATAAAGTGCTGACTTATGTCCCTCATGTTACCTTGTTTGTCCTTCTGTGTGTTTGAATCAAGAAAGAAAAACTAAATTACGTGACGGACATAAGGTAAAGTAATCAAATTTACATTTACTCTACTCATTTCACCTGCAATCCTATTGGAAGAGCAATAGGGTTGGTGTGTTCACTCAGGGCCTGCCCTAGTATTTAAAACAAATACAAACTTATTAGAAACGCGATCGAATTTTACTTTTAAAATTGTGCTAAATATGCAGGCGAAGTAGGAAAAGACGGTATCGTAAATAAACAGTACTGAAATTAAAGCAGGTGTGGTTGGCCTACAACAGGTGATTACATTGTTGACTGTTTCCAGGCCACTTATTATAACTTTCTTGTTTAAGGTTAGTTAACGCTGCAATTATCCTTACCACTGCAGTACAAGTGTTTATCGTACATCATTATTTTCGTTCATACATCGTTTCGGTGGGGCTAGTTTGTTGTAAACTGCTGTAGAGTTTCAAGAATGATATCACCCACCAAGTTATGCCGTAATGATAAGTGTTGTTGAAAAGTTCCGTTGCACTGGTAAAGTTTTTTTCTCAGAGTATAGGGTGTGCAGGCCGTCCGAAAACGGTCACAATGCTTGCAAACCACGGTAGACGTCTTCAGAAAATCCTGCAGTCTCAGAAAAGAATTCTTCTAAATACATCTTCGAATGTAAAGATCAGTAATTCGCTTTGAGAAGAAATTTTAAAAACCTTGGTTGTTAGAGTAAACCACAGAGAACGGCTCTACCACCTTGAGAACCACCTGGGCTCTGTACTTTTCAAAGAGAACATCCTCAAGAGATCTGAAAAGGTTTTGTCGTATTAGCAATCTGGATTTTGGTTCCAAATTGTTCTAACAAGATGGCACCACCAACTACACCGCTGTAGCTACTATTGATTTACTTCAAAGAAAGTTTTATTTCCTTCACGATTTCTCCACGAACACACTTTCCGTACCCGTTCCACTACCTGACGCTTATGTGTGGGGAATGAAGAAGGACAGCGTCTTCCGAAATGAGCCACCACCGACTATCATACCGGAGCTTCATGAAGAAATAACTAGATACGTTAAAAGCTTGTAAAAAATAATTTTCACCAACATGTGCAAAGATCTTCAACAACCCTACGACAGTTGCCTAAAACCTAATGGAGAGGAAATACAACATATGTGTGTTAAAAACTAAACCTTACCCTGCCCTTTACTTTTTACTTTCTCACTATACTATAGTATAAAGAAAGTATAGTGATTGCAAAAATAATTTACTTTCTCACTATACTATAGTATAGATAAAGTATAGTGATCGCAAACAAATTCGATGTTGAGATTTTTGTGGAAATACCCGTTTTGGGACCCCCTGAGTCAAAAAAATTGTTTTTTACAAAATGTCTGTCTGTATGTATACATAGCTAGAGCGAAAACTATTCTATCGATTTCAAACAAATTTGCACCACACATGTCAAGTAGGCCTGTATAGATGCATGAAAAACGCTTTTGAAATATTTTGAAAAACAATCACCTTTTTGGAAAAAAACCATTAAAAAATCAGTTATTATTTTTTTATAAAAAAAACAGCTCTAAAGATTTTGATAAAAATTTATCTTATTTGTAGCCTTTAATGTACTCTACGAAAACTGCATCTTTCTAAAAATTCTCATTTAGCTAATAATAATAATAATTACTAATTTTTGGGGGTTTTTTTACCATAAAGGGGGTTGTTTTTCAAAATTCATCAGATACCTTTTTTCATGCATCTATACAGGCCTAATTGACGTGTTTGGTGCAAATTTGTTTGAAATCGATAGAATAGTTTTCTCTCTAGGTAATAATAATAATATTTATTAGTTAATCTCCTACTGTAATAAATCACCTCTCCTACCCCACCTACAATTATGAAGTCACAGTGAATCTGTTTAATAATTTAAATATGTTTGTGAGAAAGTATGTGCCAGTTCCTGGTACCGTTTATTGTATCTGTCTAAAAATAAAACAATTAAAACTAATTAAATTAAATAATATGTCAGTACATTTTATTTTGGAGCAATCTGAATATGTATTCAGAGAAACACGGCGGATGCGTCTCGTTGATTTTTGTGTCGATTCCTGTTGTAATCCAATATGGCGGAAACTGACAGTAACAAAATGAAAAGCTTTAAAATAAGCCGCGCATTCGGGCAGAACTAATTCGTTCCCGGCTCACGCTCCAACATTGTGTTTCTACATAATTACTTATTATTAAAACTACAGAGCTCTCTCGCACCCACTCCCCCCATCCTTGTGCTTAATTAGTGGAAGATCGAGTTTTCATTAAAAACAAGAAATTAAGGAATAAAGAGCAGACGTGAGTGCAAACCTCAACGGTGCGGTGTGGCTGAAATGTGTAACAGCGAGGGGGCGGTTGCTCTTACATTAGAGAAAGAGGTCATTTTGTTTCCACAAAACTAAAATATGTAATTTACATACAAAGTAGAGTCAAAAGCTTGAACCTTCATAAGTGGTTGAAAAAACTGAAACTTATCCCAAATACAGGTTGTTTCAAAAAGTTACAAAATATCTGGAGCTTATTCCAAAAATCAAAACTACAAAACGAACTACAAAACTTTGCACGAACACATATGTTTTAAAATGCTTGGTGTTCCACCTTGCGGTCATTTTATTATGGACTAGTATAGAGAAAGTATAGTCATCGCAAAAAAACGATGTTGAGATTTTTGTGGAAATATCCGTTTTGGGTAGCCCTGAGTTCAAAAAAGTGGTTTTTTAAAATGTCTGTCTGTCTATCTATATACAAAGCTAGAGAGAAAACTATTCGATTGATTTCGAACAAATTTGCACCAAATACATCAATTATTTCTGTATAGCCTATATGCAAGAAAAAAAGATTTGAAACATTTTGAAAAACAACCCCCTTTTTGTGCCAAAAAACTCCCCAAAAAATCAGTTATTATTCCATCATAAAAAAACGGCTCTAAAGATTTTGAAAAAGTTTGGCTTATTTGTAGCTCTTAATGTATCCTACCATATGAAAAAAAACGCATCTTTCTAAAAATTCTCGTTTAGCTAATAATAACTGATTTTGGGTTTTTTGGCCAAAAAGGCGGTTAGTTTTCAAAATTTCTCATAAATTTGTTTCATGCATACAAGCTAAATTGACATATTTGGTGCACATTTTTTTGAAATCAATCGAATAGTTTTCTCTCTAGCTAATAATAATAATATTTATAAGTTACTCTTCTACTTTAATGTATCCCCTCTCCTACTTTAATACAATTTTGAAGTCACAGTGAATCTGTTTAATAATTTAAATATGTTTGTGTGAAAGTATGAGCCAGTTTCTGGTAAAGTTTATTTTGTTTGTAAAAGAAAACTAATTTTACCGAGTAAAAATTTGTGTTTATAGACTCAATAAATAAATACACACAAATTAAATAAATCAACTAATTGTTCCTTTGCTCACTTTAAATGGCGGTCATTTTGAATTCTCTGAACAAAAGTGTATTCCTAAAACAATAATAGCAGGAAGTAAATTCCTGCATAAAAATAAATGTCACCACTGACGAAAATTGTAAACATTGACAAACATTACGATTACATTGAAAAAGCCAACAATGCATAAATCAAGTATTCAAATTTCTAAACTCAAGTGTATTACATTTTGTATTTTACATAAAGACAGTTCTCGCTTTAAAACAACTTTTTTAATTATTGAGTGATCAATTATTCGAAAAATGTTTTGTTCGACCGTTTTGTCATAATTTGGTTATAAAGAAAATAACACACAGCGTTTCAAGGTATAATCAACTTTCGTTATCAAGTGAGACACTAAAACTAGCTCATATATTAACTAAATAAGAAACACAAACCTAGAGGACTGGGACTGTAATAATTGACGCCTGGCCTAGATATGCAACTAAAATGAGAATCAATAGGAACCCAGAAAAAGAATACGAGAGCTGAAATGTCAGTTGAACAACCAAAAATGGAAACAGAATGAAAGAAAACGTTGTCACCAGGCAAAGGCGTACGTAAAGAAATACACATTACTAAGACAACAAACCTGATTTTTCCAAAAATAACAGGACTGCTATTTTAATGCAGTTAAAAGTAAGTTATAAAAAACTACCCTTCTTTTGTCTTTCAAGTTCTAGCGCAATCGTTGCCTTGACCATTGTTGCTTGTGTTCGCTTATCTCCTCTGCATTATTCTGCCATAAAGGAAAGACGTTTGGAAAATAATATCATTATTTCCACCATTTTATTGTGATTGGTTAGATAGTG
>JAGFPH010004040.1:8255-19734 GCA_018207615.1 Philaenus spumarius | reverse complement strand
GGCTTTTAATCAATAAATGCATCTGACCCCGAATTAGTTCTGCTAACTAGTTCTTTGAATAATAAAAATAATATATAATTTAAGCCTTATTTTGTTTACAAACTCTATTGTCTTCTAGATCAATAATCATGAAATCTAACTGACAGTGTTGCCTGACATACCACAATTGTTATCACAGATTGTGTTCCCACTGATAAATCATATTCTATGATTCATTCTGATAATATATTATTCACGTAATAATATGCATGATTGTTACGCGTTTTGATATTTGGAGAGTTACCCACTCCTAAATCATATAGGATACTGAGATAATACCAGTACTACTGAGCATTTGTAATATACCCATTGTGGTGTAGTAGTTATTAAGTTATTTTCCCAATTATTAAGCTAAAATCAATGTTTATTTATATTGTTAAAGAGAGGAACGATTGCAATCCATTTACGTTAAATTGAATTAAAGTTATTTTCAAATAAACTCTTCAGTTAGAAAGTTTGCTGGTGGATCTACGTATACACCGTCCCAATAAATGTTTTCGTACTGGAATCATCTTTGTAGATAATTTAATATTATAAATCAAATACTGATTGATCGTATTACAATTGATTTTTAAGAAAAAGAAAATCTTTATGAGTTAATACTTCCTTATTGGAAATAAAATTAATAAGCAGACTGATTTCATTAACTTAACAATTAAATCTAAAGTATAAAATTACATTACATGTTTTCAACTAATTGATATGCCATTGTTTTACATTTACGTCATCTCTTTAAAATTAAAAAAAAAATTTAATGTAACTAAACTTTCCTTGACTTTGTAAGGAAACTCTATATAGACGATAAAACGAATAAAATTGTTTGCAAAAAATGTTTTATTATAAACGAATCAATATATTTTAAATTAAAAGTATGTAACCGTAGCTCACAAAGATGGTTAAGACTAACTGTACTTGTTTGAAGGAAATAAATTGCGTTCACTTTATGATTTATATGGAATAAGAACACAATGTATTTGTGTACAAAGAGGAAAAGAATCAAAGGATACGCTTTAACTGTAAATCCGATTGTTTGTAACACTTTAAATACACGGAAAATATTTGTTCGTATTCCGTTGCCACAAAAGTCACACTCTAGAGACATTTAAACAGCACAAACATGTGCGATTTTTAATAAATTTATTTAATCAATGTTGTAGACCTGTTTTTCTCGTTTTAAGATAACATACCTAATATATTTTTATATTCATTATTTTACCATCACTAAATGATTTAATTGGAAAATGAAAAATTTTACCAACTTTTTTTAATTGTGGGCCCTCTGTCAAATTATCTAATTCACAAATAAATTAATTTCAGAGAAATAAATGCCTAAATATATTTAAATGATATTCAAACGTCATGTTTCAAATTAAATGTTTCGAATGACGAATTAATATTTAATTATTATAATTAATAATTATTATTAATAATTGAATTAATATATTTAAATGATATTCAAACATCATGTTTCAAATTAAATATTTTTGCAAAGATTAATATGGTTTATTTCAACTCTGTCCGTACCTCACACCGTTCAAAATGGTGGCAAAATTTATTTCTCGTTTTTATTGTCAACAAATGCTAAGTGCGAGAAAAGTTGATACTTTTACTTTAATCAGTATTTTTCTGTAAAACTGTAAGCAGTAAATAATCATTGCAATAAATTGATAGAATAAAATTTGAACACAGAATATAACATTTGTATTAACTAAAACGCGTTTCAACCACCAACGCATCTTCAGTTATGCATGAGCTAACATAATCAAGCCCAACTAATCTAACATTGTTTACATCCCCGTAGTTATACAAAACTAATCGAGAAATCTCATAAACCTACGTTATATTATTAAGGCGCTAATAACTGCCAACGTTATTTTAACTAGCCCAAATTTAACCACAAAACTTAATCATTGCAATCAAAAATTTCCTTAGACTTTAAATTCACAAACGCTTGGAAATTGTTATCCCGAAACGAGTCCCAAATATTGAAATTCTGTGCGACGAATTGTTAAGTTAAAATTTATTTATAGTATTTACGTGTTTTCGCTTGTTTAGTGTATTATTGAAAGACTAGAAATAAATATACAAATAATCTAGCATAGGGTCTCATTATTTATATTTTCATATTTTTTTTTAAATGAATAACAAATTGTTACATGCAATTAAATTAAACACATCACGTTTATATAAATTATAATATTTTAAAAGTTTAATGTAGTAAGGAAGGTTTTGTCATTGTATTGAGAGTTCCTTATTTCAAAATTATAAACGTAACCTTAAAATGCCACCCGTTTGTACGTCTTCCAGCATTTTTTTTTCTGGAAAGGATGAAGAAATCAGCATACAAATTTAACCAGCATATATTTAAATAATTATAAATATTTTCAAACGTGTTAACCTTCTTTGTAGAGGTTATCAGTTTAATAAAATGGAACAATTAAATAGGATTAATTTAAGAGTATTAAAATTTGTGAAGTGTAGTCTCCAAAACATTCACAAAAATTAAGCTCTGCCTTTCTCACTTTCCCATGCTTCCCTCTATTTATAAAAGCACTACAGATAAATTTTTGAACAAAATAGTTTTGTCAGGAGAACCATATCAAGTGTATACTTCTAAACAAAGTAATTACAAGTATGTTATCTATCATTAAGGTGTATGGCAACAATGGGTTTGGGAGCAATAACCTCTAATTGATTTTATTTTATTTTATTAGATCGTCAACAATAATTTGTTTAACGTTTTATACACATAATGACTGGTTTCGACTAAAATGTTATTTTCAGGTTCAATACATTTTACTACTTGTTGTTATCTAAAATTATAAAACTTTATCGGCATTTCGCTTCGTTAAGAGATATTATTATAGTAACATTTTTCTTACCTAAAACATTGTACTCAACAAAACACAACTTTGAAATACGCAACTGTCACAAGTACACTTTT
The DNA here is from genome assembly GCA_018207615.1 of Philaenus spumarius. Taxonomy (NCBI): domain Eukaryota; kingdom Metazoa; phylum Arthropoda; class Insecta; order Hemiptera; family Aphrophoridae; genus Philaenus; species Philaenus spumarius. The sequence goes on along the minus strand of JAGFPH010004040.1, from coordinate 16,751 downwards.
ATGTACCTGAAGATGACGTTTTCGTCGAAACAGGTTGTCATATACAAAAAAAAATAAAAAATAAAAAGAGGATTGCTGACGGACTTAATGAGGTAACAATTAAATAAAATTATTATTTCACAAACAACCGAATAACGTTCTCTTATTGGTCATCACCTTCAAAGTGTCATGTATTCCTGCCATTGTTAAGATCATTACAGTGAGCACAAGATGTGTTTATGTGTTGTTATTGTTATTAATACCGCCTTTAAATATTTCATCTAGCTAATGTACATGACCGCATATTTAACACGTTCACTGCTAAGCAAATTTCGTATTTCCTATGCTAGGAGCAGACCTTTTATTTTTTATATTTATAGCCTAAATGAGTAGAAATTACTTTATTTTTTATTTTTGAACCTTTCTACGTAAAACTTTTTTATATTTTAATATGGACGCACATGTGCGTCCATAGCACATAGGCTTAAATTGGCGGGCAAAGCACGCAATGCATTGAGTATTGAAAATACTCCGAATACAGGGGTTGGCGTGCGAAGCACGCAATGTATTGTGTATCGAAAATATTCCCTTGCGTGCGAATACTCCAATGCACTGTGCGTCGGCCGCTTCTCATAGTGTTCAGTGTTAAGCTCACATGTGCGTCCTTATCAGTGAACGTGTTAAAAAGAAACAAACTAAACCAATGGTGGTGTATCCAAGAGGCGGTATTTATTACAATTCAGTTCCATTTATTCGTATAGTACTAATAGTTTGCCCATTAGGCTACTTGATATATACAAAGATATTTATTTTTTAAATCCATCAAAACACATTTTATTCGAAAGAAACTAAATATTGTACTTCGAGCTACACAATACAACACGTAGGGTGGGTTGAGAGCAAAGTCCATTAACAGCTTTGTTGCAAGCCTTTTCGTATAAAAGCAACATTTAAGTGAAGACTTGGAATTGTCGACGGTATTGTTTGTAATTTTCGGATCAAATGTGTACAGTCTAAGCCGAAGTCGTAACACCGACATACTACATAGAGTGGTGTCATCTTAATCGATACTATTATAAATTGGAAATGTCAACGTTAATGGGTTAAAAATAGTTGCAATTATACAAATGTAGGATCTAATAGTATTTTTGATAATGGACCAATACTTTATATTAATACTAGCTGGTCCGATATAGCTTTGCACTGATAGACAAATCAAAGTTAAATGTATATTAATTAACAAAAATTATATTATATCAATAAATATATTACACTATGTATTTCTTCTGGAAGCTAAAGGAAGCTACATACCAAATTTCAGTCTAATCCGTTCGGTGGTTTTGGAAAAGTCGTGATTTAGTAACTTTGACCCCCAAACCCCTACTAAAATTTCGAATTTTTTGAAAAAGTTTCTTTCAGAGCACTTATGGCCGTAGAGGAAACTACATACCAAATTTCGATCCAATCCGTTCAGTGGTTTTGGAGAAATCGTGATTTAGTAATTTTGACCCCCCTTCCCAAGATTGCAAATTGTTTGAAACATTTTCTTATCAGCACCTACGGCCCTAGAGGAGCTACATACCAAATTCCATTCCAATCCGTTCAGTAGTTTTAGATAAATCGTGATTTAGTAACTTTGACCTTCCCAAACCCCCCGAAAATTTCGAATTTTTTGAAAACCTTTCTTAGTGAGCACCTATGGCCGTAGAGGAAGCTACATACCAAATTTCATTCCAATCCGTTCAGTAGTTTTAGAGAAATCGTGATTTAGTAACTTTGACCTTCCCAAAACCCCCTTAAAATTTCGAATTTTTTAAAAACCTTTCTTAGTGAGCACCTATGCCCCTAGAGGAAGCTACATACCAAATGTCGTTCCAATCCGTTCAGTAGTTTTTGAGAAATCGTGATTAGTGGTTCTGTGGATTTGGTTTATATATATGTACTGTGTATATAATTTAGATTATTTGGGAAATTAAATCAATTCAATCAATATTTTCGTCACGTAACTTCTTTTTGGTAGTTATGATGCGTTTCGGCACTTTAATCCCATCATCAGACATAGCACCTAATCATTCAACTGAGTTCGTCAATAAATTAAAAAATTAGAAAACACACGTTAACGGCAGTACATTTGACAACGGGTACAACTGTCAGTCTGTTATCTGACCACACTTGGAATATTTTTTCACCTCAGTCGTCTTGGACTCTTATCGTCATATCGCAAACTGTATCTTAATTTAACTTTAACTGGTCGTTCTGTTTTTATTGTTCCTTGTTTGTACTTTTTTCTTTGAATGCCTTATAAATCTCGTAATCATTGACAGCGTTCATATACCTTCCCTTTGAGCAATATTGCAAAATAATACACAGCCAAAGAATCGTTAACTAGTAATATCCTGTCAGATTTAAAGCAAAGCCAACCACTGTTTGCTTTACTTCCGCCGTCTTATGAAAAGTCTCGGTTTGTGTTGTGGATATAAGTAATACGTATGCTATTTAAAAGGACGAAAATATCACTTTATCCACTAGGCTGTGGCGTTTTTTTTTTCGGATAAGGCTAATACATTAAATTTTATATTTGGCATTGTTATAAAAGCTAAAATCCCGGACATATTTCAACAATTAGAACTACTAAAGAGTAGGTATTGAGCGAAACAATAATAACACACGCACGCTTATCTGGTTTATGGGAGGTTCCTGGAATTATATTTGAAATAATTATTATTTAGAAATACTTGATATCAAATATCAAGTACTTGGGTACCAAATATAAAATAAATTCAAAAATGAGAATATGACACTTGCACGAAGTGTTAGTCCTTTCCGAAAACAGTTTTGAAAGGACAATAATTGATTGTAGCCCAATAATACAATAAAACAGACATTATTTAGGTTTTATAAAATTCGCATGGTTTGGTATAATGTGGTCTTCCAAGTTTACGATCAAAAATTAAGTTACACTTGGTCATGAACTATCATTAAAATTTCATGAAAATTTCTTATATTCAATAAACTGAACCAACCTAAAATAATAACCGATTCGAGAGTATATTAATATACACGACCTTGAATACGAGTACTAGTGTATTAAAACATAAAACGAAACAATTATTTTATTTTTTCCTATCCGAAATATTAATATAAATATTTTTGGAGTGTCACTGTTCAACTAATCGACTTTAATAACTAAGGATTAACACTAATAACAGTAATTTTCAATTGTTTTTACAGATTATTCAATTAAAAACCTATCTATAAAAGGGTGCTATACATGTTTTACAAAAAAAAAAAAAAATGTTTTTCCGACGCAAAATATGGATACTATGGTGGAATAATGTACTCATCCATAAATAAATCCTAATAGTTTACATTAACCTATCATAAAAAGCTGTTGTTTGTGAAGAATTTTGCTAAGTTCAAATTGGATAGCCTACAGTAATGAATCTAAGTGCATTCAAATTGAGTGTATCCAGTATAGAAATAACCTAACATTATGTTGTTAAGCTTTTGATCCTTAAGCTGCCTTTTATTTTATTTTATTAATGAACACAACTCGAATTTAATAATTTGTACACTTTAAAATCAAAATTTTACAAAATTCTTTCTTTGATCCCATAATACATATACATTTCAAATTTTAGTAGTTTTGCTTTAGTATTTGTTGTTTTTCGTTGATTCCATGACAGTTTTAAAAACCTATATATATACGTTGTAGGTTATGTCAGTCAGGGTCAATCTGCTGATATATAGATTTTTGGTTGATAGGTAAAAGACGCAGTACTTAAAATTAATGCAAAACATATTCTTCATGCCCCCCTCCCGCCCGAAAATATAGCTGAAGTAGTTTAGAAAATAGAAAATATTAAGAGAGTTATTTTGAAATTTCTATCGGTCACATATCGTTCCCTTAATAAGATATTTGTTAAGTTGTATTTATAGTTCTTTTTTATAAGACGAAATTCGAGTTTGTGTATCGGTAATTATCTCTGATGGACAAAGTCTAGGTAAGGACCACAAGCCGAATTTCATCAAAGTCATACAGACATAAACACACATGTAATTCCAAAAATGATTTTCAGACTTTGAAAGTTTTTGTCTGTTTAATTGGAATACTTTTCAAAGTCTGTTTAGCTTAAATTCACTAACAGTGTAAAATTTAAAAATAAATCCACCCAGTATGAATTTTTTTAGGTACACTTAACACATTTTGTTCGATACGTTTTGATTTTAAGTGTAATTCGAGAACACGTTAATTTTCCTTCCCATCAAATATAAATTAAAAATTAAAATAAATTCAATTTATATTTAGAAAACATACCTCTTTCCTCCATTATTACTGTGCAAACGAACCCTGACAACAACTGACTCAAAACACAACACCAAAACATATACATATCTGTTTTACACTTTTCTATTTTAATCGTAAACCCGAAAATAAAAATTCGTATTAAAGTTCACATAACTGACATCACAATTAACACAACTAACAAAACTTTTCAGATAGTAATAACTTTAACTAACAGACTATTTAGATTATGTTTTTTTTTTAATTTTAAATAATTTTATTTTTCACACAATGTCCGTTCACGTCACGAAAGAAACTACCCCTCGTGTGTCACCAGACCGAATACGCGGGAACACTTTAGCCGACTGAAGGATTTCAGAACCGACACTTCGCGAATCCCTTCCGAAGAGAGCCGACAATAACCGAATGATTAGCAACAAGTTGTAGGATCTTCGTAAAGAACCTAATAATTGAATACGCGAGGGGAACCTCCGTAAAATAATCATTCGACGACGTTGGTCGTGAGCGATCATTTCGAACGTTCTGAAAGTAAATGAATAAATTTAACTAAATTACGGTTAATGTGGGAGTACTTATAAAGATATATTGTGCTTGATTTGTGAGAAGATATACTAGATCGAATAAGCTCAGAATCTTACAACTAATACGTTTTTTACACATCATCTTCAATAATGCACGAGCTACAATAATTAAACATAGCTAACCTAACAGTGTACCATACATCGTATTTATGCAAAACTAAAAGGGGCGTGGCTTAAACCAATGTTACAGTAGTAATGCATTAAAAGCCATCAATAACTATCCTAAAAATATGTCATAAAACATAAACAAAATTGTTAAACTAAATTTACCATCTAAAACTACATTAGTTATTAATTTTGATAGGTTCTAATAATTTATTATTTACAAATATTTTACTTTATTGAGGAATATAAAACGTTTCCCAAGCATCTTTATAAACGCAGATCTGGTTTCTTAGGAGTGTACTTATTTTTATTGTATACTAGCTGACCCGTACGGCGTTGCCCGTGGTGGTTGGTATTTTCAGTCTTTTTAACGTAATCGTATTCTTTTTAAGTGTTCAGTCAGTGAGTGGTATTTGGCTTTTATATATCTTAAATAATTAGCCCAATAATTGGTGTTTTAGTTCATTGTAGGCCTAACCTAAAATTATATTCAGTTTTTGATCCAAATCAGTTGTTGAACAAAATCAGCTGTTTTAAGCTTTTCATACGAACAGCTGTTTTTTGTGCCCCTGATAAAATCAAAAGAAATCTTTCTTCTTCTTCCTTAAGATTGACCTTCCATAAGATTAACATTGAAACTTTGAGGGCCACTGGGGCGTAGCCCTAATGTCCTAGGACTTCGGTAAATGGCCTAAAACCTTCCCAGGGTTAACCTGTGTTACTATGCAAAATTTCAAAGCAATCGGATGGACGGTTTGGTAACGCATAAAGGACAAACATACAAACGTACAAACAGACAAACGTACAAACAGACTGACATACATTGAATTTTATATATATAGACTAGTATGTTACGCTCTAGGAACTCTGAGGCCTCAATATTTTTGTATGTAATTTTAATTGGAAATTAAATTATCAAGAGAAATTCGACTTTGACTACCGTGCCAAGGGTTCCAGTATCAAAAGTTTAATCTTTAAGTAGCTGTTTTGAGTAACTAAAAACAAGAATTTCACACGTAATATTGTATAAATTTTCATAGTTTGAAGGCAAAGTATGAAGTCAAGCGTAATTCATATTATAGCTAGGAATTCTTGGTCCACTGCATTTCTGGCTATGTTTGGAATACTGGTCTTCCATAGTTTCAGAATACAAAGTGCACTCCTTTCTCACCGACTATCCCCACTCAAGTGTTCTCTCGTCTCGCCCTGCAGAAGGTAGCTGATTTTATATTTCCGAAACACTAATGTTTTTCTATGATTTTTTTTTCAAAATGTCAGAAATGAGATCTAGTGATTGTTTACCAGCTTTAATCGAACTTCGGTGTATCGCTGGTGCACAGTATACAATGTGTATTTAACGGAACATGACTGTAAAAAGTGAGATTGAAGATTTTAAGGACAAGCATGATAAGCGGTACCAGATAACTGCCACATACTTTCTCCCAGTTGAAACTTTATACCTTCCCAAAAGTAGCAAAGGTGGTGGTCATTTAGAATTGCAAAAGTAGGACATACCATGGAAAATATTGCATGTAACACACATCCATATTATATTATTATTATTATTATTAAAACTATTCGATCGATTTCGAACAAATTTGCACCAAACATGTCAATTAAGCCTGTGTAGATGCACGAAAAAAGGTTTTGAAAAAAGTTTGAAAAACAACCGCATTTTTGACAAAAAAATACTCAAAATTATTATTATCAGTTATTATTATTATTATTATTACCTTAACGAGAATTTTTAGAAAGATGCTGTTTTTGCATATAATAAGGGTACATTAAGGGCTACAAATAAGCCAAATTTTATCAAAATCGTTAGAGCCGTTTTTGAGAAATTTTGATTTTCCTCGTTTTTTGGCAATTTTTGGGGGGGTAAAACACCTTAAAAATCAAAAATTTTAAAAATGAAAAAATGCTTTGAGATATTCCAGAACTACACTTACATACCAAATTTCATCAAAATCGGACCGTTGGTATGGTCTCCAGCTCTGCATACACATCCTAATAGACACACGGACAGACCTCACCAAAAAATTCACCTCACTTTTTTGGGTTCAGAGAGCACCAAAACAAATAATTCTACTAATAATATTTTTGGGTCTAGCGAGCACCAACACAGATAATTCCACTAAACAATTTTTTGGGGTTCAGGGAGCACCAAAACAGATAATTCCACTGAAAATTCAAATTCGAAAATTTTTACGAAAACAATACTTTCTCCATGTACTACGTATAAGGGGGAGAAAGTAAAAAGGAACCTCGTGGCAATTGGATACTCAACAGGTACAACATAATGTTTATAGAAATCACCCAAAACTTTTTTTTTTTTTTTGTGTGTTTAACGTCCTACTGTTTTGCACTTAAGGCTAATGAAGACGGGACCTACAGTTTTACGTGGAATCCGAACCACAGCCAACGATGTCTGTTAAGAAACCATTTAGAAAATTATTCGGGGTCAATGGGAATTGAACCCGGAACCTTTCCATTGATGGTTGCCATGACGATTGATAAAGCAATGACGCTTTAACAACCACGGCCACCGTGGCTCTAAACACCCAAAACTAATACATCCATTTAATACAGTGGTGTATGTAGTTTTATGTTCGTAATTCAAATTTATTTATTGGCGCTACACGAAGTTTATTTAGCTAAAGGTCATAGTGCAAATGCCGTGTATTAAAATAACCAGATATTAAGTTTAAAAATAATACACGTAATACAATTGAGCTTTTAGTTTGTGCGTGCCATGTCAGAAAAATCTAAAGAGTTCTATAGGAGTAAATTGTTAAGCCCTTTAATTCTTCTGAACTCAATTATTGTTGTCAAGCAGATTTAATTGATTTTCAATTACAATCAGGCAGATTCTTAATAGTGTATCTAGATCATTAAGTTTTACAAAATTTCTGATCCTCTTGCCAATCAAAACTAAAACAGCTAAAGATGAAGGTTATAATTTCCTTGGTAGTTTTATATGATCGGGACACCACCTATCTTGGCATTTTTATTTTTTTTTTATTTTCCCACATAGGCTTAGCCTGTGCGTAGGCACGAGTCGCATCTAAAAATCTAAGTTACAACAAGGAAGACATAATATATTTATCGATCTATATTAAAGTTTTATAATATAAAAACAATAGAGGTAGAGTAGAGTGGGAAGTGCCAAACGGAGGAATCCAAGTCCATTAGTTAATGTAAGGTAATGTTAAAACAAAATAGTTTCTATTTCAAAAGATTGTTGGTCCGCGTAAAATCCTAGTATTCTCAAAGCCAAGGTAGTGTGGAAGGAGCAAACCAAAGTATTGAACAAATGATTTCGTTTAGACATAATGTATGTATAGCTTCCTGGATTGTATATTATTATGAATAATATTTAGTAGAATAATTACCTTATTTTTACTTCGTCAAACAATAAAAATTGGTCCCTAGATGGATTAGCGGTTTCGACGGTTATGCAGTCATCTTCAGATCCATAACTAAATAATTTCCTTTTGCCACAATATGAATGTAGATTGTTTATAC
>JAGFPH010004039.1:102972-120562 GCA_018207615.1 Philaenus spumarius | reverse complement strand
AAGATTTAACCGCCGTCATCTTGAAACTGACAACGTTAGCAAATTTATTAAACGTGAATGATGAGTTTATCTTATGAACGTAAACAGTTCAAAAACACACAAACCAAGACAGACAACTTCTAAACGCAGCAAGATATATAACACATGTTATATTGTATTATTTGCAATATACACCGCTGGTAAAATTTGGTCTGATGGATGCGAGACATCTGTATATTTTAAAATCTACAAGATTACTTTCGGCATTGCAAACCTGTTACCAGCAATCATAGTGTACAGACGGTATAAAACCTGTATTAACTACGTTGTAATTATTTCCCCGCTTTAGCAATGCTCAAACAACATAATCCCGTGCGGTAATAGCTTCGGGACTGCATTAATATACATTTAGTATGGAACATACTCCTGTAATTAACGAAACCTTCTCGCAGCAACAGTTTAGTGGCGATATCAGATCTTGTGGCGGGTATCTGATGGCGGTTTGTCACGAGCGTGTACATACTTCGACGCAAGATGGGCCCGTAGAGCACGACGATATCTGCTGAAACATTAGACGTAGGTTCTCGTTTCTCGGCAGACCCTGCCACCATCTTGGGTTTCAACTTTTTTGGGCTAAAAACCTGAGCGGTTAACATCGCCTGAAAATCGGAGACCATTTACTTAGTGCTCATAGACAATAAGTAGTTGAGGTACATACGATCACACACAGGTATAAAATTAAACATTTAATTTACACACATCACGGACACAAAAACGACAAAATAACAACGATAACAACAAATAATTAAAAAATAAATTCTTGTTACAGGGCTGTAAAGGGCCTTGTTACATAACAAAAAATAAAACTGTAATTAAAACTAAAAAAAAAACAAGTAATAAATCTTAACATGGTATTTGATGTAAGTAAAATTTATAGTTTCTATAAACCGATAAGTAGTTTTCAAATGTTACCAATTACAGGCGCGTTCCTGTAATCAAAATAATTGGACCACGCAGCTGAACCGCTGACGTGAGTTGAGCAAATTTCCAAAATTAAGTTTATAGGCCTATATTTTGGGGTTTCAACCAACAATTTGGGAAATAGGTCTATTCACGACGGTGCTGAATGGTTCGCACGCCATTCCGCATACTGGGAGTATCTTCAATACACAAAGCATTGCGTGCTTCGCACGCCAACCCCAGTATTGGGAGTATCTTCAATACACAATACATTGCGTGCTTTGCACGCCAACCCCCCAGCAGAATCCACCATATGGCTTTGAACCGGGTACTTCTATGGTATTTTACGTTTCGATCGATTTTGGGGGAACCAAGCGAGCTATAAGGACGCGTAAATAAACAAAATGTGCGGAATAACATCCTAAATTTATATTTGTAGAAATAACTAAAAAACAAATTGATTCTCGTAGGAAAATTCTAAAAAAATAGTTTCTTCCGGTCAAAAAACGTGCTTCCGATTGTTGGATTTATTTGGCTAACGAACTCGTCCGAGCGAGGTAGACACCCAACATGTGTATCAAATCGGACTTAAAATACGGCCGCTAGAGTGCGAACACATATATACAGTAGATTTTATACATACATATACAGTGTGATTGAAAAGTCCCGGAACGGTGTAATATATTTTTTACCATTATAGATAAAGTAATGAGACTTGGTATATCAATAATAGCCATAAATGTCTACTCCTTTAAGGTATTATCATTTGTTTATCCCTTAAGGGGGTCGGCCCACGAGGAGTCAGACAAAATTCTTCAATAGCAGCATAGGTCGAGTTTGGTATCAAATTAAAGGTCTTAGTTAGTAGAACACATTGCCGCAAACCGGACTTCGAAAGGTCCACTCTAACCAAAATGGCGGCCCTAAACGTGTTGAAATAAATTGACATAAAGTTGCTAATATCTCGAAAAGGAAGAATTTTTAGAACAAATTTCGAGAAACAAAAAATGTTTATTTCAAAGTGCTTGACCTAAACAAAGTGCTTCCAAATCGATTTCGTAAATTTTATTTTTACTCCTTCATCTTAAAAAATTTAAAAAAATATAAAATTTACGAAATTGATTTGTGAGCACTTTGTTTAGGTCAAGCACTTTGAAATAAACATTTTTGTCTCTGGAAATTTTTTCTAAAAATTCTTCCTTTTCGAGATATTAGCAACTTTATGTCAATTTATTTCAACACGTTTAGGGCCGCCATTTTGGTTAGAGTGGACCTTTCGAAGTCCGGTTTGCGGCAATGTGTTCTACTAACTAAGACATTTAATTTGATACCAAACTCGACCTATGCTGCTATTTAAGAATTTTGTTTGACTCCTCGTGGGCCGTCCCCCTTAAGGGATAAAAAATTGATAATACCTTAAAAGAGTAGACATTTATGGCTATTATTGATATACCAAGTCTCATTACTTTACCTATAATGGTAAAAAATATATTACACCGTTCCGGGACTTTTCAATCACACTGTATACATGATTTTTAATGACACCCCAAAACGTTTTCTGGGGACCATGATCGGTGCTCATTTGGTATTCCCGACCTTGGGTCTTACAATAAGGGCCACTGCAATAGCTCATTTTTCCTATGGAAATTCGCTATTAATGATTTTTTTTGTAGGCGAAAAACCTGGTTGATTATCATCATAATAAAAACATAGGTCCGAAAACGTTCGTCAAAGAGCTCCGTCTCCTGGAATTTGTAAACGTGATTTCTGCTCCAGAAGCTGAATTAAACCAATTTAGTGGTTGCATATGATTTGTAATTGTAACCGTATCTTCAGTAGTTGACGAGAAGTCCTGATTTTTTTGGTAGTTGTATATCATACACCAAAAGGAAGATTACTCTAGTACGAAAATTTTCCATCAAGCGTACTGATTAAAATAATTCGATCACATGGCCCAACCGCTGACGTGAGTTGAGCGAATTTCCACAATTAAGTGTATATATGTTTTAGGGTTTCAACCAACTATTTTCGAAATTGATCTATTCACGAAAGCGCTGAATAGCTGTCAGTGTATACGAAATATCCTTATATATAATTCTGTAAGCGAAATTTTAGATTCAAAATTGTGGGAATTTGGTAAATCGAAGGATAATGGGAGGGGAATCAAATTAAAGGTATCAATTCAAGGAACGAGGGAAAAATATAAGTTTTTTATAAAATTAAAAAATAAAGGGTTTTTGAGGTCCCCGAAAAACGAAAAATCCCCATAAGAAATACATGAGAATTTAAAAACATCTGCTTTGTTTACATTAAAACATTTGGTATTAAATAAATAAATTAAAAACATAAAATAGCTGTTCTGTAAAATAATATAACAGTTAATGTAAATTATATTTTTAAATAAAATTTGCTACTTATTAACCTATAAAAGATACACGTTGACACATACATAGAAGAGAAACCTTATAAGTGTGATTTTTGGAAGGTTGTAAGGCTGTTCTATTAGTTTTTCATACTAATATTTATACTAATATTATAAGAGGTAAAGTTTGTTTGTATGTAGGGAGTAATCTCTGGCACTACTGAACCGATTGAAAAAATAGTTTTACTAATAAAAAACTATACTTTCCCTGAGTAACTTAGGCTATAATTCATTTCGATAAAAACCTTTTTTATTTCAATATTTGTAAATTTAGTCGGAAAAAATTCTTAGGTTAGGCCTAGAATGATAAACCAACACATGTGTATTTATATTTATTACCATAGCAATAAATTGAATAAAAGAACAGATAATATAGCTGTTTGTTCCAATATTTCCATTAACAGCTGATTTCAAAATTTAAAGCAATTATTTTTGTATTTCTAGCTTTTACGTTAGGGTTTTAAAGTGTAGACCTGTGCCTTGCTGGTTCTTTTAACCATTATTATAACTGCTGTTATCAAATATAAGAAATAATTGATTTGAACATTTATCATTATTTATCTTAGTTTTGAGGTTATTATTAATTGTACAACTTTATTATAAATAAAACATAACATTTGTTTTTAGAAGCTTCCATTGGGGGTTGGCGTGCGGAGCACGCAGGGGTCTCCCCTAGTATCAGTAGAATTTGTTTGCACTTCAAAAACCAGCCCTGGCTTAAGTGCTGCTCCGTTCCGATCGCAGCGGAAAAACTCGCTTTTCTAGTTTGCCCCTTGACCTTGCGGCCTCGGATCCAGACACTGCCCAAATGGTAAAATCCCCCACGTGGATTTTGGGGTTACCAGACGGGCTGTAAGGTCGTGTAAAAAACATAACGTGCAGCACAATAATCTAATATATTTATTTAAGTCTCATTCTAGTACGAACAATCTCGAAGTCTTGTTACTTCCGGCTAACGAACTCGTCCTATCGACTTCGAAAACCAAATTTGGACCAAATCGTTCTTAAAATGCGGCTTTTAGGGTGCGAACGCACCAATATACGTATATCAAAGCCCGCTAAAGAATACCGTTGAGGGACGGGCTTGTGTACACAGACACCTTGAACGCTCCAATCGCCATAGTGCGACGTTGTCACGTTCTTCCCACGTTTCTAACTGACTGCGGCTGACTCAATGCATTTATAATTCTTTAAACTGTGCGCTCAAGCCTCGAGCGGTAAATACTAGGAGTGTTCGAGGCTAGTAGATATGGCAACGCTGCGCGCCCATCCTAATGGCTGCCTCGAAACGGTATTCTTTAGTGGGCTTTGATATAGACATTTTTTAATGACACCCAAAAACGTGTTCTGGGGACCATGGTCGGTGCTCACTGACCACTAGAGACCCCAAGAGTCACTGACATAGCTCATCTTTCCTATTGAAATTCGCGAAAATCATAACTTTTTGGTGCAAATGAAGCCAATAAAAAACAATTACAGGTTGTTGTGGAACTTAAAATGAATTAAATGTTTAAAAAAACGTGTACGAACTAATCCGTAAGCCCTCCTTAATGGTCGGGTCCCTAAATTCAAAACGGCGAAATTGGCAACCAATTTCAGTGTTAAAATAACCTAACCATACCTTCAATTTTAAGCAAAGTCTTTTGTTATTTTCGTCAAAAAAACGTAAGCTGTATTTTTTTCTTTAAGAAAAAAAGGTTGTAGGCGTTGATTGCTAAGGTTTTTTTGCAATATCTCTTTTTGCTACTGAGTAATAAATTAATAAAGTTTACTATTTATATCATACGTTTATGAAAACAATAAAACGGTTTTTGAAAATGTATTCAGCAATCAACATCCGCATACGACAGTACTTCAAAATTGAACTAAATTTTTAAATTTATTCCAGGAATTAACGGGAAAAATTACTTATTCTGTAGAATTGCTCTTATGGAAATCAGATTCAATATGGCGGACAGGGTATCCCCCTTAAGGGTCTGCTGTAGTGACGGCCGTCTTGGATTTTTATCCCATAAGAGCAATGTTAAATTCACAAACCATTTATTTCGTTTATTTTGTATCATAAAATTGTTTGCAAAGTCTCATTTTAAGCACAGTCACAATACGCATCCGTTTTGCATTTTACATTTTTTTAAATGCTTTAGATTTGTTATGTAATTGACATTTTGTTAAGTACAAAGTTTGATTTTTTTTCCTAACACAATAAAAAACTAATAATGAAAAATAATTTGCAAGCCGGATCCAAAATTTTATAAAGAATATTCAGTTTTTTTTTCAACACTCAATTACAAAAGATAGACTTATAAAATGAGTTTGAAATGAGGCAATATCAAAGCGTTCAGCTGCAAGAAATTGCACTGTTTAGGTAGGGATATAGTAAGAAGTAAGAAGCGCTTGCGTTTCCGGTTGCTTTCTCGTTTATTGGAGCAGACTCTTAACTGATGGATTTCAAATGGTTTTGTATTATCTGCAATCAGTAAAGATAATTATTTATGTTAGTTTTTATAACACTCTAAAATACCTGCTCGGAGTATTTGCACTAGCGATTTAAATTCTAATCATGTTGTCGTCATTCTTAAAAAAAAAAACCTTTTGAATCCGTTATCAAAGAACACCAGTAAACAAAGGCGATATATTTGTATTTTGTAATGTAAATTCCTTTGTAAATATAAGTGTCGTCATAACAACGCCTTTGAACTGTCGCCCAACAAAGCAGAATGCCTCAGCTGATAAACACCGAGTTCATAGAGGTTAGAAAAGTGAAGAGGGAAAAGTTGGCTGGTAAAATAGATGCTTCGGTTGTGGTTAGGCATAGCATTAACCTTGTACGTCTATTTCAAGTCATGACAATACGTGTTACTCAACTGTTACTTTCTGTATTCTAACGTACAATAGGCGTTCGTAACTGGACACATCTGTTTCGAGTCAAGGATACGGTATGTCGTTAAACGGCTAGTTTGATGATGGGTAGAGTCGAGTAAATATGTGATAAAAAAGTTTTATTTTATGAATTCATCGTTGGGTAATAAATAAATTGATGAGAAGTTAGGTTCACGTAACGAAAGTATTGCCCTGAAATGTCTAAAACCATCGTGCACATTGTGGTACGGGCAGGAAAAGGATTTTGCTCTTATAAACGTTTCCTTTTAAATAAAATTATTTAGCGAATATTTATAGTAAATATGAGCTATTGCAGTGACTTATGGTCGCGAGTGGTTAAAGAGCATCGATCATGGTTCCCAGAACACGTTTGAGGGTGTCATTAAAATGTTTGTATATGGCTCTAACGGCTGCATTTTACGTCCGATCAAACGAGGTTACGAATTTTTAAACCATTTTTCGAAAATACAGTGTTATTGGTATTATTTTAAAACCGTGTTGCATTACAAACATTCTTTTCACCGACTAAATTAATACGCACTTAAGTATTTTACATAACTTTTGAAAGCTTGTTAAATGGAGAATTTGTTGGTGTAATTTGGCAATCATTATTTAACTATTAGCTGATAAGAGCTTTACAAATGTAAGATTTTACTAAAACCTTTTACATGTTTTTTAACGTAATAACGTCCACAGGCATTTTTTTTTTATTATTAAAACGATCTTATTGTAATCTAAATTTTATAATTTTCCAGAAAACTAGAAACTTTCATCAAAACAACTCAACTAAATCAGTGACTTTCTTGTGAACGATTTATACCCGAAGATATTTGGTAGAATTCCATTTTAAGAAAAAAAAACTCACACAAGCAATATTTAGTAAATTATACAATATTTTGTTGAGTCTTGCCGATCATGGTTTCACCAATGACGGCATTTAGAAGGCACATAGTTTAGTGGTGAGTTAAGCTGTGTTTAGTTTGTGGTTAGTAAAATATTGTATAATTTACTAAATATTGTGTGGTTGTGCTTTCTTTCTTTTGTGTTATGTTTTATTTTTGCGTTGTTATGTTTTACTGTGAGAGAGTTTTTCTTTACTTTTGTTTTATTTTACCACCAAAGTTACAAATTGTTACCGTGTGGTTTCCCTTTCTTTCGTTTGTGTTGTGTTTTATTTTTGCATTGTTATGTTTTACTTTTAGAGTTTTTCTTTACTTTTGTTTTCTTTTACTTCCAAAATTACAATTTGTAACTGTGTGGTTTTCCTTTCTTTCTTTTGTGTTGTTATTTTCGTATTTTTATTTTTCATTATTAGAGAGGTTTTTTATTTTTTTTTTATTATTTTACCTCCAAAGATACAATTTGTAACTGTCGCAGGCCACGCGAAATCGTTACAACCCATGGTTGTCCTTCGAACGACTACAGTTTAATTAATTTAAAATACCGGATCAATGTGCCGGAAATCACGCCTTGTCGTAAGGGCACGCCTTTTTGTGTGCCGTGAACAAATGCAGCTCAACACCTCCCTTTTGCTAACAGTATTGGGCGTTAACCAGAGAGAAATGTAAAACTGTGTACAATTTGTTGACAGATTGACTACCGTATGTGTCAGAGGATTGGACAGACAGACAAACGAATTCCTTACATGACGTAAGGCACCATGGGCGTTCATATGATATTTTCTAAGGGGGGGGGGGCTAGACCAGGGTATGGGGCTTAACACGTTCACTGCTAAGGACGCACATGTGAGCTTGACACTAAACACTATGAGTGTTGCACACCGACGCACAGTGCATTGCGTGCATTGCGTGCTTCGCACGCTAACCCCGTGTTGTGAGAATTTTCAATATACCAAGCGTTGCGTGCTTCGCACGCCAATTTTAAGCCTATGTGCTATGGACGCACATGTGCGTCCGCTTTAAAATACTAGTGATTATTACGGGAAAAGGTTCAAAAATAAAAAATGAAGTAATTTCTACTCATTTAGACTACAAATATAAAAAATAAAAGGTCAGCGCCTAGCATAAGAAATACGAAATTTGCGTAGTAGTGAACGTGTTAAGGAGTACCCTCCCCTCCTACGGAGAAAGTAGCCCAGGGATATTTTTGACCTCCCCAAGAAAACTTTAAAAATTTGGGAAACTGTTCAGGTGAAATATTAACCCACACAGCATCGAGTCTGTACCTTTACACCGCCAATGAATACAGAAAGACCTATAACACTCTTGGATTCCGCACCAAATAGTGACCCAGCAGCTCATGCTTGACCTCTTGTAAAAAATAAAATAAGTATATGTAAAATCAAACGGCGCATAACATTTAAAACACATTTTAACGATTCTTTAAATCTCTTTAAAGAAAAATACCTGACTATAATTAATAATATACATATTTTCCTTCCCCTGGGAGCTAGGGGGCAGTGGCCCTCCTCTGCCCATAGGTATGGGCGCCCATGCACGGAACCCTAAATCCTAATAGCCAAACCGAAAGATTACGTATTTCAGCCTATAGATTAAACACGAATATTTAATACACAACCTCTCCACATAAGTTTCGTCCGACTGCAAACTACCCGCCGGGGCATGAATGTTTGCACTCGTGGGTGCGGTCAGTTACGCTGACGCGTTGGTTACGTCTTATTTTGAACACCGCCAAGTCGCTTGTGTAAACACTAACTAAACCAATATTTATTTTGTCAGAAGACACACTGATAAGAACGCTGCACAGTGATTATCTCGGGAAGCAGGAAAGCTTATCCGCATTGTTGGTCCATTTCAACTTACAGTTGTAGTTGTTACCTTTTATTTTGAAAACGCCGTCACAACTTCATTTCCTGGGATTGAGATTAAGCTGTACAGGTATCTGCAGTTTGACGACTCTTTAATCGAATTTTCAAGAGGCGAATTTTACTGTTTTAGTTTGAGGCGAATCGTTTTGAACTGTAATTCGTACATGACAGAAATGATAAACTATCATTTTTTCAAGGTAAAAAGCATTTATCTCAATTATAATAACTTAGGAAAGGAAAACATGCGGACGATTTTTGTTAAGCATTAAAGTTTATTGCTAAACTTTACTGTTGAATGCAAGTGGAGTAAATCACAAATAAGGCCGTTATTAGTAAAGACCAAGTTATTCTATTTCAGCTCGACCGTCTAAATTTCACGGTTAAATAATTTGACGTACGTTAAATATGGATATCGGCGTGAATCGTAGCACTTTACCTAGCAAAAAATTTTCTAAGATGTAGGAGTCGACTTAAAATTTACGAAATCGATTGTGAAGCATATTTAAGGTCAAGATCTTTGAAATAAACATTTTTTATCTCTTGAAATGTTTTCTTAAAAATCTTCCTTTTCGAGATGTTAGCAACTTTACGTCGCTTCATTTCAACACGTTTAGGGCCGCCATTTTGTTTTGGGTGGTCCGATTTTTATTTTCTTTATGTCATTTTCCTAGTCTTAAATAGACCATTAAAATGAGGTATCACACGACCGTACTTCCCATTTTTAAATTTTGAGTTGCCCCCCCAAAATCCCCCATTTTTAGGGGACACTCAAAATTTCCGATTGCTTCAAAAGATACTTTGGGCTAAGTTAGTATCGTTCCCCAAAAGATATGTGTTTGTTTTAACAAACACAAAAGTGAGGGGGTTGGGCTTTTAAGACACCTGGTATTTAGTTTTGCGATCAATGAAATTAACAATCCTCAGAGGGCCGATGAACGGTATTTACCACTCCTCGACGCGTTTCTCCTCCGGGGAGCAGAGTGTCGAAGACACCAATACAGAGTCGCAGGTTCGAGTCTACCTACTAGCTTTAAGGGTCGGCTTTAGCTGTCGGCCATGTTGGTTGACTCTCCATAACACCAATGTTAAATTAAAATCCAAATTTTTCCTTCATTTTTGATCGGAAAATTATAAACGATATGTCATTTTAAAGCTATGGTCAATATGCATGCAAATGGCTTTTTCAAAACTAAGAAAAATATTTTGTTTAATATTTATTAACAATTTAAAACATTGGTTTTTAATATTTTTTTATGTTGTCACTATTAATTATAGCGAAAAACTACCAAGCCATTCGCATAAAGAATTTCGTCCCCAAGAGTTTGTTATTTTTTTAAACGCTATTTGAACAATTGCGGGTTTTAAATGGATTCAGGCTGAGCAATGTCCGTGTAACCTACCGCCGCTATAGGGTGATTTTTAATATTTTTTTACGTTGTAACTATTAATTATAGCGAAAAATTACCAAGCCATTCGGATGAAGAATTTTTTCCCCAAGTGTTTGGTACTTTTAAAAAACGCTATTTGAATAATTGCAGGTTTTAAATGGATTTAGGATGAGCAATGTCCGCGTAACCTACCGCCGCTATAGGGAATCGCAGGTTGCTTTCTGTTTTACTAGAGCCGACCCTTAACAATCCTCAGAGGCCCGATGAACGGTATTTACCACTCCTTGATGAGTCTCTCCTCCGGGAAGCAGAGTGTCGCAATACAGAGTCGCAGGTTCGAGTCTACCTACTAGCTTTAATTTTACTTAGCCTCGCTGTTATAAAGTGAGCAGACAAAAAGTCAAACAGCTACACATACTGTTAGGCCTAAAATAAAGTACAAGCTTAAATAGACCTACTCAACGCATTTAGGTCACAGTCAGTTTACACTCCCAAAAAAGGTATGACAACAATCGCTACTATTTATAAGTCACATATGGAGGTATTGTGTGCAGAGAGTGTATGTTTACTTACTACACGTGCATTACAACAGCGGCCCACGTCATGCGCGCACATGTATCGATAAAACAGGATGCTAACGACCTTCACGGGTTATTAATAATAGCTAACGGTTTATTACAAAATACTTAAACACTCGTAAACGGAACTAAATGCAAACACCGGTGAACGTGTCAGGCCTGAACTAGCAAGTGCGCGTTTTGTAAACGACGTACCGTTACTCGCAATATTGTTGTCTTTGTTGAGAAAAAGATGGAACAAGCAAGATTGTGACTAGAGTGTTAAAACTGACTGGACTTAAAAACATAAAACTATAAAAAAGTTTTGTATAGGCTAGCGGGCCTATCGAATCCAGTGAACGGAGCCAACATTATAGCCCAGTCGGTATAGGTTACAACTACCAGTAATTTGCAATACGGCTGATTTTTTTTTATAAGCACCTTAAAGTATGTAGATTAACATAAAAAAAAGTTTACTAGTCTATCGATTTCCCAAAGTCGAAAAAAAAATCGATTATCATTTTTTCCCGATTATCCTTAATATTTCGAGCTGGGATGAAGATAGAGAAAAATAAAAAATACCACCGAGTAGGGGAAGTATTTTTTTAAAAAAAAGCTCATATGTATTTATTTCGTCCGAGCAATGGTTTGTCTGGAAAAAAATCGATAATGCAGGTATGTATTTTGCAGCAGGGGAAATCACTAACAGGGAACATCTTATTCATATATAAAGCTTTGGCTCTTTCTAAATTGGCCGAATTTTAATATATCGAATTGAAACTTGGTATAGGAGTTAAAATATATATTTTAAACATTTATGCTGAGTTTCAGCTTGTTATCTTGTAAATTACCCGATCTAGGAGTCGGTTTCGATTATCGATCAGTAGGTAACAATATTCGCCCCGATGTTTTACTGCTATCAGGTGACTGGACTGAAAATCAACTTTTTCGCCTTGTTTATAAGCAAATATCTTTACTAATATTTTAAAGAGGTAAAGTTTTTTTTTTTGTAGGGGGTAATCTCTGGCACTTCTGAACCGATTGAAAAAATAGTTTTACTAATAAAAAGCTACACTATCCCTGAGTAACATAGGCTATAATTCATTTAGATAAAACCCTTTTTTTATTTCAATATTTGGAAATTTAGTAGGAAAAAAATTCTTAGGTTAGGCCTAAAATGATAAAGCAACACATGTATTTACATTTATTACCATAGCAACCAATTGAATAAAATAACAGATAATATAGCTATTTGCTCCAATATTTCCATTAACAGCTGGTTTCAAAATGTGAAGCAATTATTTTTGTATTTCTAGCTTTTAGGTTAGGATTTTAAAGAGCAGATCTGAACCTTGCTGGTTCTTTTAACCATTATTATAACTGCTGTTATAAAATATAAAAAATAATTTGATTGGAACATTTAACATTATTTACCATCTTAGTATTGATACCATCTTATTATAAATAAAACATAACATATGTTTTTAGAAGGTTCCATGGGGGTCTCCCCTAGTCTTTAATAAAAATGTTTAATTTACAATTACTGTACCTAGGAATTATAAATTAGATGTTCATAAACGATTTCCTGCAAATTACAAAAGATTATCTTCAAAATTCGATGAAAGATGAGTTATATTGAAGAGTGCTGTCTGGGTATACGTTTCGTCCTGGTATCACCCTTAAAGTTTTAATAAGATTCCGAACACTTTCTGAGCTGATTCCACTAGCAAAAATAATGAAAAAAGTTCATAATAAACATAGGTCCGGATATTATTTGTTTTCGAGTTTCTAAACAATTGGTAGAAAAGATATTGACCTCAAACTTGGTTCACCTATTTGTTGCGTAACCGATTATCACTGTTCGAAAAATCAGAACGTTCTTTTGAATATTTTCAAAATGGCGGCCGTTTAAAGTTTTTAATGCCAAATATCTCAAAAACCGCTAACGTTACACAAACAATTGCAGGAGACCAACAACTTTACTGTGTGAATGGCAATCACAACGGTTTTTTTATTTTGTCTGTTGCTCAACGGAAACAGAGATGTTGACAAAAAACGAAAAATAGATTTCTTGGTAGTTGTCAACAATACCCAGAAACAAAATATTTTAGAAATAGATGTTTATAATAAAAATTAAAGTTTGAAAATTGTTAACGAAGAAATGATAGCCTAAATGACCACCAGTAGTTTATGACACAAAATTACGGTTTAAGATTAATTGTAAATAACACTTGCATACAAAATTAGTTGTGTAACCTTACTTTTAAAGACGATTCACAAATATTGCTTCCACTGTCAAGAAGTCTCAGGAGCAAATCGTCTTTAGTTAATAATCTGAGTTTAAAAATAATAACTTAACAGTTAGTTAGTTAGAAGAATAAAATAGAATAACGAAAAAATGCGCATTGGTAAAAAAAACGTCAAACCTCCGTTTCTGTGGAGTCATCTGGTTTTATTTAAAGTGAAAGAAGAAAGAAATGCGAAGAAAAGAGAGAAGTTCCGGGACGATGCCTTCTTACGTCCTTGAGTCTCGGAATCTAGTCGACCCTGATGCCCCCTCCCCTCCGAGCAGCCATTACTGAAGCTCGTAGTACAACGGCTAGTATACAACCAATACAGGTAGCAGTGGCAGTGGTAGCACTCCTCTCAAGGTAACCAAGGTGACTGACCGATAAACACTCGCTCTAGTAGGCTGGGTTATTAATAAATACTTGATCATCGCGGCGACGATCATTATCTGGAAGGCTGTGCCGTGTCTTCTTCCTTGGTATTATCAGTAGTATAAAGTAGTCGTCGAGTTACTTTATCTTCCGTAATATCACTTTGTTTTTTAAAGGGGGAACTTAGCAGGTTGATTCGTGTCTTGGCCACGGAGCCACGAAATTTTCAAAATTAAATTTTAAACAGTATTATGTTTTGTAAAAAGATTGTACACTTGGCCTGTGGCTGAGTGCGAGTACCGTGTAAGGTTACTATTGTAGGATTATAAAAAAAAATTAATATAATAGGCCTACATATTTTGCGTGTTATATTTCAAATTTGTTTTGGGTTGTTAAAAAATAATAAAAACTAAAAAGCGTGGAAATTCTTTTGACATGCTCATCAGGGCCAGTACCTCCTTACCAATCAGGCCGATGCAACGGTAGATGTCCAGTATCTGCTCAAAGCATAACCTTATTCTTAAAGCAGATGCTAGTTGCCAATATTGTTCAGTTTAGTAGACAATCGTCTATATTTTAAAGTATAGTAGACAATTATCTATATATTTCAGTATGGTGGACAATCGCCTATATTGTTTAGTATAGTAGACAACCGCCTCTATTTTTCAGTATAGTAGACAATTAACAATATTTTAAAGTATAGTAGACAACCAAAATTATTTTAAAGTATAGTAGACAATCGCCTGTATCGTTCAGTATAGTAGACAATCAACAATATTTTAAAGTATAGTGACAATCACCAACATTTTAAAGTATAGAAGACAAATATATATTTCTTCAGTATGGTGGGCAATCGCCAACATTTTAAAGTATAGAAGACAAATATATATTTCTTCAGTATGGTGGGCAATCGCCAATATTTTAATGTATAGTACACAGTCACCAATATTTTAAAGTGTAGTAGACAATCACCAATATTTTAAAGTATAACAGACAATCAAAGTATTTCAAGTATTTTAAAGTATTTCAGTGTAGTAGACAATCGTCTATATTTTTTCAGTACGGTAAACAATCGCCTATATTTTTCAGTATAGTAGTCAATCACCAATATTTTAATGTATAGTAGACAATCGACTATATATTTTCAGTATTGTAAACCATCACTAATATTTATTTTGATGTTTAGTAGACAATCGCCTATATTTTTCAGTATAGTAGTCAATTACCAATATTTTGATGTATAGTAGACAATCGCCTATATTTTTCAGTATAGTAGTCAATTACCAATATTTTAATGTATAGTAGACAATCGCCTATATATTTTCAGTATTGTAAACAATCGCCTATATTTTTCAGTATAAAGTCAATCACCAATATTTTAATGTATATTTGACAATCGCCTATATTTTTATGATCTTTAAAATGCATTAAATGCCTTAATTGTGATCCTTTACATTGGTCTGTCTAAAAACATTTCTCCTGACCTCCAGCGATATTTTTAATCTCTTTTCATGTTTTTAGCTCTACTGAGAAACATAATCCTAGCTGGTAGTAATATTTACTACTTTGGTTCTTGCCTAACAAATACGAGAGATTATCATCAGGTTGTCATGGGAACTGGAACACTTGTGTTTCGTAACTTTAAAACATATTAACCGAACGTTAAAAACACATTGCGTATACAGTATGCATATTTTTTTGTTACTAGCGTGGAAGGTCGCAGTTCTTACGTACTTATAGAGACTGTCAAAGAAACTGGAAAATGTTAGAAAAACCAGACAGATAAATGTAAAATGTAGGTTTAAATACATGATATAATCTTATAAATACAATCAAGTTAAATAGCAATCACGCAATCAGAAGTAATTATATTTTTTCATAAAGTAGGTCGTTACATCAACTGCTGCAATTACATGTTTTTGTGCGTTCCCCATTGACTCTTTGTATTATAAAATATACTCTTGTTCCTCGATTCGTAGCTATGGAAGATACAAATGTAATCATGTAGCCAAAATGAAGGAACAAAATAAACCATTATTATTATTTTGTCAGTACAATCAAAGATATTAAAATTGGGTAGATACCACTATTTGATAAAAATAAATTGCACTAACTTCCTACAAGCTAAAAAGCTGAATATGTGTTAGCTAAAACAACCATTTGCAATTCGATAACGCAAGTCAAAGTAATGAAATGGGATAAACACCCTTACAATTAAATAATAATAAATTATGTAGCTACCCAAATAAAATAAAAACACCCATATATATATGTTTAATACTCACGCGACCGCCTGCAATGGTCATAAGAATCTTATTGCAACCATAAGACTTATTTAAGTCACTTCAAAATACATTTTTTAAATAGACTCACTCAATTTTGTGTGTTAATTTAATCTAAGTAGACTATATATTTATACACTAAAATCAAGCAATAGCAAATCATTGCCGCACCCACTAGTTGTTCAATCAAAACAATGTTAAACCTAATATTTATATAAAATTGGTCCAATAAACAGCGCAAATATAGCAGACAATAAAGTGAATCATTCTTACAGTTTAGAAAGAAGTGTTAGGCCTAATATGTAGAACCATTTATTGCTGAACAAAAAACCTTAAAAAACTACAATATCTAAAAGCATTAAAACGTTTGCAGTGCGCTTTGTCGTGCATATTTTAGATAAACTGCATTTTTATGTTGTTAATTTTATTTACTCCAATAGCAAATAAAAAAAATTGTCTACAGATAATAAACATAACTATCAAAAGACGCAGATTGAAGTAATTTTATCAGGTAAAGTGGAAACCAAGTGAATAATGTTTGCACAAATAATAATATTTTGTTTAACAATCTACGAAAATCAAATATTTTTTAAAATAAGGAAATACAGTAAGCAATGGTTATCAAATTTTAATATTTTACATGGTATCTCAATTTGACCAAGGAATCATAGGTTCCAATTCTTCGGAACATAAATAAAAAAAACATACTATCTATAACTTCATCGGAATAATTTTCTACCACAGCAAAACTAACTCTATATTTAGAAACAGCAATTTTCTTACTGGGCTCGATCCTCCCATCCAAATACTAACACAAAATTAAATATTGAATTAATAAAGTATTGCCAAATGAATGTGTTTTAATGCTACCTAGCACATGTTTAATGGTTTCATAACTGAGTGCTAATTATTAGCGAATTTCCACAGGAAAGATGATAAATACATATTAAGTTTAACTTGTGAGAAAATATACTTGATAGAATAAAACTTGAACAAAGAATCTCACAATAGGTTTATGTACTCAACGCGTTTCGACGACAATGCCGCCATCTTTAGTCTGGCACGAACTACAACAATCAAAGTAAAACCCATGTAGATTAAAATATTTCTTGCAATTTTTCCTTCAATTTAAATATTAAAAAATACACGAACGGTATTTTATTTGTGATTTTGTTTTTATTTACTAAAGTTCGTTATTTATTAAAGTTTGTATTTACTAAAGTTTGTTATTTATTAAAATTTGTTATTTAATAAAGTTTGTTATTTATTGAAGATTGTTATTTAATAAAGTTTGTTATTTATTAAAGCTTGTTATTTACTTAAGTTTGTTATTTACTAAAATTAGTTATTTAATCAAGTTTGTTTTATTTATTAAAGATTGTTACTTATTAAAGTTTGTTTTTAATAATATTTTTTATTTTTTAAAGTTTGTTATTTATTAAAATTTGTTATTTACTATATATTTACTAAAGTTTGAAATTTAATAAAGTTTTTTTTTATTTATTAAAGATTGTTATCTGTTAAAGATTGTTATTTATTAAAGTTTGTTATAAATAAAATTTATTATTTTTTAAAGTTTGTTATTTATTAAAATTTGTTGTTTACTAAATTTTTTATTTACCAAAAATTTTATTTACTAATGTTTGTTATTTAATCAAGTTTTTTATTTATTAA
>JAGFPH010004039.1:91504-102872 GCA_018207615.1 Philaenus spumarius | reverse complement strand
ATTATCTTCATTAACATTCTTGATGTCTTCCAACTAACTTAATTACATTCAGTTATTTATTCCATAGCGTAAATCAAAGTAAAACACATTTATTGCGACATTGAAGTACACAATTACCGACGTAGGGTACACGTCTTGCACAGGTCGTTAATATTACCATGTCGATGTAGTTTCCAATACCCACAACACCCAGTCACCGCAGTTTATTTCAGGGTTTTCCTGACATCGTACACCGCATCATCAGATACCAGGGTCATTGTTACAGGATGTGAAATAGATAAATTGTGTTACATTGTAATATTACAACACCGAATTACTACTTGGAAACAGTCTAATGGATGGTAACGAATAGGCAACTGTGTACAATATCCTTTCTACGTGTTCCTCGTACATTACCGCTTCGCAACGACACGTCAATTTGGAATTCATTGCCACAAACTGGTGTAGGATTGACAAAACAAAAGCAAATGTCCTTATTTTCGAAAATATGTATTCACGTCACAATAACAAAAGCAATGATTATTTAGAACAATAAATTGTGATATTTATCGATTGATAAATTGAATGATTTAGGAAATTAAATAAATAAACAATGGTTTATATATTGGTACAAAAATATTTAATAAATTGTCATTACAGATCAGTAAAAACCCTAAGATGGTAAAGTTTATGTCGTGAGTGAAGGGCTGGCTTTGGGGTTTCCAGTCCTGCGATGAAATATTTAAGAATCGGATGTGTATGCATTGGTTAAGTCGGAATGCATGTGTAGGGTAGTTTATAGAATTTTGCGTGTATGCGAGTATGCAATTGTGTGTTTGGATCGTCTTAATTATGTATGAAGAATACAGGATCTCCTTAAATGTAAGATGTTTTTTGTTCTCTCTTAAAAAATTTAAACATACTAAGACCCACATTGTCCAAGTTACCCCAAAAGATAATAATCTGTAGATAATAATATAGCAGACCCATGGTGGCCACGTTATTTCATTCCTTCTTTTTCTTTATTGCTATTATGTTCATTTCGCGTAATCAGGATTTAGAAATGATGAAGGTTTCTTTTTTCTTTACCTGTTTGTGTATTTTAGCTAAGTATACTGTATAATTTCATACTTCAACAAGTTGTATGTATGGTATTATTTAGTTTTATCTCAAAGTGTGTTATATTTTTCTTTTACTGTCTAAATCTTGTTTGGTTGTTTTTACTTTCTCCACCCTATACGCAGTATATGGAGAAAGTATTGTTTTCGTAAAAATGTTCGAATTTCAATTTTCAGTTGAATTATCTGTTTTGGTGCTCCCAGAACCCCAAAAAATGGTTTAGTGCAATTATCTGTATTGGTGCTCCCTGAACCCAAAAATATTTTTAGTGGAATTTTTTGTTTTGGTGCTCCCTGAACCCAAAAAAGTGTTTTTAGAGTGGTGTCTGTCTGTCAGTCTGTCTGTATGTATACACGACCAGAGAGGACACTATTGGTCCGATTTTCATGAAATTTGGTATGTAGGTACTAAACCCTAATATCTCCAGGCGTTTTTTTCATTTTTTGGAATTTTTAATTTTTAAGGGTAATTTACCCCTAAAAACCCATAAAAAACGACAAAAATGCAAATTTCTCAAAAACGGCTCTAACGATTTTGATCAAATTTTCAGTATTTATAGTGCTTAAGATGCCAAACAAAATGACACCACCCGCTTTTATCAAAACTTCGGCGTTTTATAATTATGGGGAAATGTTTAAAAATAAACAAGTTTATATTGTCAATCTAGCACCATGGTAGCGATCACGGCCAGTAATTCAAAGGTCGCGTGATCGAATCCCGCCTTGGACAATAATTTTTTTATACGATTGACATAGGTAGAATACTATTTTTTTGTTTTGTTCTAAAAAGTAATAAATAAAATGATTGAAAACAATATTATTTTGACTACAGTAAGTTGGGAGAAAGTTTGTGTCAGTTAACTGATACCGTTTATTTGGATAGTAATACCAAAACCTTTTCAAAGAGTGTTTGTGTTGTGGCCCTGTACAATAGATCCCTGTAAGTTTTCAGGATTGTTCTGATATTACATTCATTTTCTGAAGACGGATCGATCATATTTTTACAAATTTGCGTTATTTTTATAAAAATAAAATATAGTTTTTTTTCGTACACTAATTATGGCAAATATAAAAAGAAAAAAATATTTTGTTTTCACAAAAATAAAGCGACGTTTTAGAGACAACTCGGAGGTGGTACTAATAAGCTTACGTTTTAAAACGAAGAGGTGAACACGTTATATACACCTTGAATATGTGACCTGAGTTTTAGCTCAGTCTTTAGTCAAACCAAGCTTTCCATTGATGTATATATCGCCTTGCTGAGATATTGGAACAAATGCGGGAAATTTGTAAGTTTAACATAAAGCGTTACGAGTGAAAGAGAGTAAGATTATAATACATTTTGTTTAAACAAACACATTTCTGAAAACTAACGTTGTGTTTTTCTTCAAGATGTTGTCTAACATCTTGTTAGTGAATAAGGTTTGAAATTTTCAATCCGCCATTTTGAAACGCTTGATTGGATATAATCGCTTATTTTTTAAAAATCGATCATTATTAGGTTAAACTTCATGCAAAGTTTGAACTCAATCGGTTAAACATTTCTCTAGACTCAAATTATTTTGTAAAAAATACAAAATGTCCACCCTGCATATAGATTGATCTAATCTGAAGAAAACAATACTTGGTTAACTTCGTGGATTAGTGAAATACCGATGTCACAATGAGAGCGGTGTAAAGAAACGTCCCGTTTTACCTGCTTAGGTTTATTAACCTGTGTTTAATGTATCCTATTTTAAAATTAGCGTTAACTAGACAACCTCCATTCTTCGCTCACTGTCAAGGTTAGACAGGAACGCAGTCGTGCCAATATAAATAGAAAATCCTACGTTAAATAGTCTATTTATACAAATTAGTTTGCACTGTGCCTTAGTGGCTCTAGCACGACCAGTCGACCTAATCAATGTTAACGTAACTATATATATATATTTTTATAATCATTTTAGTTAAAACATCGCATCGAAAATATGATGTTCGAAAAGTCTGTAAACGGCTTATTATGTCAAAATGTACGAATCTTGTGAGATAGAAATAAACACAGTTATTCACAGCCATAAAAGAACCACTTTTTGGTGAGTTTGAGATTTTTGTCCGCCTTCTTGCAATAAACTTCATTTTTTTAGATGGGAAGCGACACGTTCACTGCTAAGGACGCACGTGTGAGCTTGACACTGGACACTACGAGAAGCGGCCGACGCACAGTGCATTACACGCGAACCCCATGTTGGGAGTATTTTCAATACATAATGCATTGCGTGCTTCACACACTAACCCAAATATTGGGAGTATTTTCAATACACAATGCATTGCGTGCTACGCACGCCAACCCCCGTATTGGGAGTATTTTCAATATACCATGCATTGCGTGCTTCGCACGAAAACCCCGTAATGGGATTATTTTCAATACACCATGCATTGCGTGCTTCGCACGCCAACCCTCGTATTGGGAGTATTTTCAATACACCATGCATTGCGTGCTTCGCACGCCAACCCCCGTATTGGGAGTATTTTCAATATACCATGCATTTCGTGCTTCGCACGCCAACCCCCGTATTGGGAGTATTTTCAATACACAATGCATTGCGTGCTTCGCACGCCAACTCCCGTATTGGGAGTATTTTCAATACACCATGCATTGCGTGCTTCGCACGCCAACCGCCATATTAGGAGGATTCTCAATACACCATGCATTGCGTGCTTCGCACGCCAACCCCCGTAGGACTATTTTCAATACACAATGTATTGCGTGCTTCACACACTAACCCAAATATTGGGAGTATTTTCAATACACAATGCATTGCGTGCTTCGCACGCTAACCGCCATATTAGGAGGATTCTCAATACACAATGAACTATGTGCTTCGCACTCCAAATCCCCGAATATTGGGACTATTTTCAATACACAATGCATTGCATACTTCGTACGCCACCCCTTCTTAGGAGTGTTTTCAATACACAATGCATTGCGTGCTTCCCACGCCAACCCCCGTATTGGCAGAATTTTCAATACACAGAGTATTTCGTGCATCGCACGCCAACCCCCGTATTGGGAGAATTTTCAATAAAAAGAGTATTGCGTGCTTTACACGCCAATTTTAGGCCTATGTGCGTCCACTTTAAAATATTAGTGATTATTACGTAGAAAGGTTCAAAAATAAAAGTAATATCTTCTCATTTAGGCTATAAATATAAAAAATAAAAGATCAGCTCCTAGCATAGGAAATACGAAATTTGCGTAGCAGTGAACGTGCTAAGGGTGAGGTGAACATCCACTAGTTCGTTTGAAGGATGAGTCACATTAGAAAGCGGTGGGGAAAATGGTTTTTTTTTCTCCACTTACGCCCTTTCCCCATACCCCCGGCCCATCGCGCCAGGGCGAGGCCATGTGCCAGGATTCACGCCGATTACTGTAGCATCAATCCCTCACCATAGCACAATTCCATATGACAGATTATCAAATAATATGTAGGAGGCAATCGTAGACAAGAATATATCGACGCTTTATGTTTAAAAATAAATAAAATATATACAATTAAATATGGAATGCAAGTTTTGTACTGTAAATATTCATTTTGGTGTCCATCTTGAAACTGTTATGATATTTGCTTACAATTTAAGCTTTTCCTTTTTAACTTTTTCGCCCAAAATTACAGTTTTGTCTGTAGGCAATTTTTCGGTTCTTTCAAAATTTAACGACAGAAGTTCTACGGTAATATTTTTGTTTGTAAAAAATAAAATAAAACACTCACAACAGAAAACGGAAGATCTCTCGGGATTTCAAGCATGAGAAAACACTTAGTGTCGAAGTTAGGTTTGGTAGAAAGGATAGTGAGAATAAAATAACCCAGAGTTCTTTTATTGGAGAATACTGTCGCCCTGTCGTCACAGATCAACTTTGTGTTCAGATATGAAAGTCTGGGACGGTAAAGTGTCAATTCAAATAAACTGCTGCAGTAAGGTTCTTCAAACCGAGGAAGGCGAAAATACATTTATTGGGAATTTCCTAAAATAAAACATGGTGAGTATTTTTGATTACGTGAAATAAGCAGTGTGTATATTTTGGTCGATGAAGAGCAGACCTATCAATTTAGTTCAAGCTTTTTACATTTTTGATATTTGCATTATATTACTGGATAAGGAAAAAATTGCACTTTGATTTTGAGCCAAGTCAAAGATAAAATTTAGTTTAAAAAAATAAATACTAAAACAGAACGTCATTCGGACCATCCCAACCTTTAAAATGAGACATTCAGAATAATTTTCTGATCATTATTACTCGAGCAATCTTGTTACATCATTGCTCTTATGGGTGTTGAAATTTAAAATGGCGGTTAGGTCTACCGAGCCTTAATGATGGTTTTTAGGTCTAGAGACCGTGAAACGAAAAAATAAGCACCTATTTCCCAAAAGTCACACCATGTTAACGACTGCATTAAGGGTCGGCTCTAGTAAAACAGAAAGCAACCTGCGACTCCCTATAGCGGCGGTAGGTTACGCGGACATTGCTCAGCCTAAATCCATTTAAAACCCGCAATTGTTCAAATAGAGTTTTAAAAAAAAATACCAAACTCTTGGGGACGAAATTCTTCATGCGAATGGCTTGGTAATTTTTCGCTATAATTAATAGTTACAACGTAAAAAAATATTTAAAATCACCCTAAAGCGGCGGTAGGTTACACGGATATTGCTCAGCCTAAATCCATTTAAAACCCGCAATTGTTCAAATAGTTTTAAAAAAAATACCAAACTGTTGGGGACGAAATTCTCCATGCGAATGGCTTGGTAGTTTTTCGCTTTAATTAGTAGTGACAACATAAACAAATATTAATAAAAATCAATGTTTTAAATTGTTAATAAATATTAAACAAAATATTTTTCTTAGTTTTGAAAAAGTCATTTGCATGCATATTGACCATAGCTTTAAAATGACATATCGTTTATAATTTTCCGATCAAAAATAAAGAACAAATTTTGATTTTAATTTAACATTGGTGTTATGAAGTGTCAGCCAACATGGCCGACAGCTAGAGCCGACCCTTAAGAGCCTGCTGTAGTGGCGGCCATCTTGGTTTTTTAATTAATAAGAGCAATGTTAAATTTCAAACCATTTATTTCGTCTATTTTGTATCATAAAATTGTTTGCAAGGTCTCATTGTAAGCACAGTCACAATACGCAGTTTTGCATTTCGCATTTTTAAAAAATGTTTTCATTTGTCACGTAATTGACATTTTTGAAGTACTAAGTTTGAATTTTTTTCTTTACACAACAAAAATGTATAGTTAAAAGTGAAACACAAGCCGGATCCGCAATTTTATAAAGAGTATTCAGGTTTTTTTTCAGCAGTCAATTACAAAAGATGGATTTATAAAATGGTACGAAATGAGGTAATGTCAAAGCGCTCAGCTGCAAGAAATTGCACTGTTAAGATACGGCTATAGAGAGAAGAGCTTGCGTTTCCGGTTGCTTTCTCGTTTACTGGAGTTTCTAGCTATCAAAAAATACAGACCCCATGCTGGGAATGTGGAGGGTGTATTTGACGGCGCAAGGTAGGCAATCTAGTTACATTTGTTTAAGGATATACAGTATTCCCAAATCGCCACGTGGTCCAGTTACGTCTTGTCCTTCAACCCCTATTTTCCCCACGCCTTGAAATAATGGTTGGTGTTATAATAAATATAAAATTGGGTCTGCGTCGGAAGTTATACTTCTTTGGCCATTCGTATATTCCGTATACTTTCCTATAATTTTTGGGGGAAAAATCCCAGCCGGGGATCGAACCATTGATTCTAGCGTGGAAGACGAGTGCGTTAACCACTCACCCACCGAGACTCTTGAGGTATCTCTTGTAGAGAAAAGGTATAAAAAGGCACTTTCCGGATTTTACTCCTAACGCGTGACGCGGTTTCTCGACCGACACCCCATCCCGATTACAACGGGCGCAAAGAAGTATAACTTCAAAAAACTTCCAAACAGGAGTTTTTGGTGCAACCCAACAAAGTAAATAACTTTAAACGGATGGAATACTTTTAACATTAGGCTCTGCTCCAGTAAAAGATGAAGCAACCGGCGGCTCCAGAGCTTCACCCTATAACGGTGACCTATAGTGGAGTTTCTTGCAGATGAGCGGTTTGACATTGTCTCATTTAAAACCATATATATCAATCTTTTGTAATTCCGTGTTAAGAAAAAACAAAGAATTCTTTATAACACAGCGGATCCGTTTTGCGATTCACTTTTAATTATTTATTTTTTAGTGTGTAAAGAAAACTCAAACTTGGTACCTAAAAAAATTTCAGTTACATAACAAATGAAGGGGATTTAAAAACATAAAAAACTTAAAACGGATGCGTATTGTTATTAAAACGAGACCTTGCAAATTATTTGTGATGATAAATAAACGTTCTTTCTGGATACAATACCAAGATGGCCGCCACTACAGCAGACCCTTAACACAAACCAGCCGCATATACTTCATAGTGCTGAAATAAAGCCCTTTAAAGTGAACTCGCACGTCAGTATAATGCTAATTTTAATTTTTGGGGTAAAATATTTTCTGGGTAAGATTATTTTTAAAAAGCGCGTTCACCGTTCACAAATGTCCTTTCTTTAAATACCTTTTACTTTCTCACTATAATAGAGAAAGTTTAGTGATCGCAAAAAAAATCGATGTCGAGATTTTTGTGGACATATCCGTTTTTGGGACCCCCTGAGTTCAAAAAAGAGGTTTTTACAAAATGTCTGTATGTATACAATGCTAGAGAGAAAACTATTCGATCGATTTCGAATAAATTTTACACCAAACATGTCAATTAGGCCTGTGTAGATGCACGAAAAACGGTTTTGAAAATGTTTGGAAAATAACCCCCTTTTTGGCCAAAAACCCCCAAAAAATCAGTCATTTTTTTTTAATAAAAAAAGGCTCTAACGATTTTGATAAAATTGTGCCTATTTGTAGCGCTTAATGTACCCTACCATATGCACAAAAAAAAAACCCGCATCTTTCAAAAACTTTTTGCTTAGCTAACAATAATAATAACTGATTTTTGGAGGTTTTTTTGGCCAAAAAGGAAGTTGTTTTTAAAAAATTTTCAAACCCTTTTTTCGTCACTCTAAAGTCACAGTTGGGGTTACATACGGGGGTTGGCGTGCACTATGTATCGAAAATACTCCCAATACGGGAGTTGGCGTGCGAATCACGCAATGCATTGCGTATTGAAAATATTCCCAATACGGGGGTTGGCGTGCGAAGCACGCAATGCATTGCCCGATAATAATTTAAATATGTTTGTGAGAAAGTATGTGCCAGTTTCTGGTACCGTTTATTTTATATCAATTCCGAAGTAAATTGATTGTAACACACAGATGGACAAAGGAGTGAATCCTACAGCGGTTTCCCGAGTGTACAGTATGATTTTAATACAAAAAGGACTGACTCAAGCCGCAAAATCGTTGAAACATGTATTCGTAATAACGTGTTTCGGATTCTATTTATAAATTAATAATCTGGGAAACTACTTTAAGTTATAAAGAAGGCTTTATATTTTTTACGTGTTAGCTTAGAATATGGAAATTATTGCTTAAAACTCCCAAAAAATTCATTCAAAATAATCGATTAATAATGTATTTTTACTCAGTTGAACCGTTGATTAAAATGAGTGGCCGTCGATTTCTTTTAATTATGAGATATAATTCAAAAGGACATAGCCTTTAAGAACAATTTAAGATGTTCCACAACTTTTTAGGTTGAAAAACGGCGTCCGAAACACGTTAGTACGAAGTGCATATTTTTGCTGTTTTACGCAAGGTATAGAAGACCCTTAAGGAAAGGAACCATTATAAAGATTGGCAGAATGCAAATTTACTAAGAGAAATTGATGAAATTTTAAATCGCAAAGTATAAAGTGAAAAGGAAAACATAATACATTTTGTAATTAAAGAGTAGATTTTGTAATAACAATTTGACG
The DNA here is from genome assembly GCA_018207615.1 of Philaenus spumarius. Lineage (NCBI taxonomy): Eukaryota > Metazoa > Arthropoda > Insecta > Hemiptera > Aphrophoridae > Philaenus > Philaenus spumarius. The sequence goes on along the minus strand of JAGFPH010004039.1, from coordinate 93,810 downwards.
TTACTGTCGATTGCCTGTTTTAGGATTTACAATTCAAAAGTTCTTCGCGATTCGCGTTTAAAATAATCCATAAAGTCAGTTTCTCACAAAAAAAGCTTGACGTAATTGAGTTGTTAACGCCTTAACGACATTTTAAAATACAAACACATAAATATTGCGAAACACGCTTTCGTTGCGGAGATAAAGTGAAACATAAAATCTGTAATTGCAAATTCCAAAACGATAACTTCTCTTTGTTAACGTCATCATCGCCTGTTTCAATATGGTAAAGGTGAAATGCAGAAATGTTTATAATGTGTGTGTATATTATGAGTTTTAAAGTAATATACGTCTTTGTCTTGGGACCGCGAGGGACACAATCCCCTCATATTGGTTGCAGCTAACCACTAAATTCACTAAAGCTGTAATCCTTAATACAAATTAAATACAATCTTCATTTGCTCTTTTATTAATATATTGCGTCAAGATATTCTATACTCTTATAGTAATCTGAACGATATCAACTCCTATAAAAGCGAGTGTACGTCCGTAAGTAATAATATAGTATAACAGCTGATTTCTTCTATCATCTATAATACATAAACAATACCTAGCATAGATCAAACTTTGGGGTTATGTTTACAACTTCAACCAATAAAATAATGTCTTGTGAATTTTATTTTATTTATATGTGTTATAGAACTAATGTAGGCTATAATAGGTTATAAGATTTGGTTTGAGGTTATAAAATGAATATAAATGCAACCTTTTGCCATCAGTATATTCATTTATACTGATTTAAAGATGTACCCATTCGATTAACTTCGTATAACATTAAAACATATCCAATTTCAAATTAAAAAAAATATAACCAACGATTTATATTTTTGGCAGTTTTCACTTCTGCTTTCTTTCTCTTCTTTTTTATTAAATACTAGTGGACCCAGCAATGCTTTGCTATTGCTTGATTTAATTTAAAGGGTAGTAAAGTTATTCTATTTCATTACATTGACTTAAGTAATCGAATTGCAAAATGGTTTTTAGCCACTTAAGAATATACTACACAAATTCAGATTTATAGTTTGTAAACCTTTATAGATAATACAGTAAACCTTTTGTTTGCTTTTACCTACCCTAAAAAAACTGATAGTTGTGATGAATTATAAAAAACCTGATTTTAAATTACCCCAATTGGTTGCAAATAAACGTGTTTTTTCGTTGTAGGCCTAACCTAAAATTATGTTCAGTTTTTGATTAAAATCAGTTATTTTATATATAATATGTAAAAACCAATGTTTGAATTGAATTAAAATATATAGTAAGCATTTTTAGTAGATTTTTTTTATTTACTTTAAGTTGGTCAATCTAACTTAAAAAGCTGTTGATTTTGAAAAAATAATAAACTGATTACAAATTTGCCAGCAAAGTTGCAATGGTAATGAATGTAAACAAACATGTGTTACTAAGCATTTTATACGCTCTAACAGCTGATCTTGTGCGCTATGTTCTTGAGTCCATACAAAAGAGGCTGTTTAGTTTTTTTTCAAATTTAAAACTTTTCAAATTTGTCTTTATATAAAAACCTAGTTCGGACTATTACGAACATTTTAAAACAAAAAATAGCCAAATTGGTATCCAGCCGTTCTTAAGTGATGCGCTTACAAATGAACAGAAATTCATTTTTATTACATAGACTATCTGGCCCGACCCGGCTTTGCACGGATAGACAAATCAAAGTTAAATGTATATTAACAAAAAATATATTATATCAATAAATATATTACACTATGTATTTCTTATGGGGATTTTTATTAACTTTGACCCCCCCAAACCTCCCCTAAAATTTCGAATTTTTTGAAAACCTTTCTTACTGAGTGCACCTTGGGTCCTGGAAGAAGCTACATACCAAATTTCATTCCAATCCGTTCAGTGGTTTTAAAGAAGTCGTGATTTAGTAACTTTGACCACCCCAAAACATCCCCTAAAATTTAAATTGTCCTGAAAACCTTAGCACCTAGGGCCCTAGAGGAAGCTACATAATAAATTTCATTCCAATCCGTTCGATGGTTTTTTGTAGTAACTTTGACCCTCTCCCCAAACCTTTCCTAAAATTTAGAATTTTTTTAAAAACTTTCTTAGTGAGCATCTATGGCCCTAGAGGAAGCTACATACCAAATTTCATTCCAATCCGTTCGGTAGGTTTTGAGAAATCGTGATTTAGTAACTTTGACCCCCCAAAACCCCCCCCTAAAATTTAGAATTTTTGGAAACCCTTTCTTAGTGCGCGTCTAGAGCCTATAAAGAGTATTAATGCCAAATTTCATGTT